>VZRS01008109.1:0-184379 GCA_013398055.1 Ifrita kowaldi
TCTCTGAGGTCTTGACATTTTCACGTGTTCAACCATTCCTCTGCCACAATGTCCCAAAAGAGGGCTGAGGAGGTTTGCTCTGCTCCCAGGGACAGCACTTTCCTCCTGAGGCCCTGCTCTGCTATGATAGGTGACACAGCAGAAAAAGCAGAATTAATATTCAGTGTTCCTTCCAGCCACTCTGCCACTGGACCTGTGTTCAGAGGGATGGGCTGGGGCTCCTGAGAGCAGCAGGGAACCCATCTCAGCCCTGCCAGAGGCAGGGATGCTCCTCAGCCACTGGTCCCGTTGGGTGCTCTCTGGTGTGGGCAGAGTTGTGGAAATTGATCCAATGCTGTGGAGAGCACAAGGACACATTCAGCTCATGTTCTACATGAGGAGGCTCATTTCTTACAAAAATTTCTCTGTTAGTACAGTTCTTGCTTTTGGGTACTTGGCAACATGTTGACTGTTTCAGAGTGGGTGTGGATGACTTTTCCATTTTTTGAAAAATCCGAAAGGAGATTTAACACTTCATATAAAAATGCTGAGATGCTAAAGCAGTTCCAAATATACATTGAAGGTATGAAGAATTAAGCACCTCGTACCAGTCCCAAAGCACTGAATATGAGAAATGAAGGATACAAATATGCTGTCTCTCTGGTCTGGGCTTTCAAAGCTCAAAAAACCCCCAATTCNTGAACCCACTAGGAATGTCCCTTGTTCATAACTACTCCAACCTAAATATGGCAATACGAAGACCTCTTGAAATATGGCTGAGAAAGCAGATAAATAACACAATAAAGAGAAAAATAAAAAACCAAAAATAAGTATACATGTCCACACAGATGACTAACTTTTAACACACATAGGACCTCAGTTCAGCTTGGTCATCTGTTTCCTGTTGTAAGGTTACTTTTTCCAGCATTACAGGCTAAAAGGATAACATAAAAGAAGACTGTCAAGGTAATGGAAAATCATGACTATGCTAGGACAACATTTTGTTCACCATGTACCGGGTCCCAGTGGGCCAGACGAATGAAAAATACGAGCAGTATTTAGATACGCACCTTGGACATCAAGATAGCTCCTTGTGTAACAAGCTGCTAGAAGAAAAACAGTTTTTCACTCACCAGGACCACACTGTCTAGTCACCTTGTTTAGGCAATGCTAGGCTCTATTAATTCCATACCATTTATGTATACAGAAACATAGGGCAAAATAACACATCTAAAAATTAACACCATTGAGTTCACATTTCTAGTACATGCCTCAATTTAGCAATTTAATCTGTGGTAAATTAGGTATTATCTGTTGCTGCAAATCCTGATCTTTATGCTTTTTTTCATCTGCTTCTCTTCAGTTTTCAATAAGCATCAGTTCACCTGAAGTACAGGTCAGGCTCTACTATTCATAAAAACATAACTCCATCCTTGGATATGAGAAAATTTCTATTCTCCTGAGAAGAAACCAGAGTCCATTGATGCCAATAGCAACAAGTTCATAAACCAGTATCACAAATGGAATGCAGTCTCACCAATCCTGTGAGACTCACCAATCTTGTCCTATCAAGATGATGAGACTGTGAGATACCATCAAAACGCTGCTGATTTTGGGAGGGAAAATAATTTATCATAAACTCGCTTTGTACAGTTTGGCTCATCCAAGAAAAAATGGGATGTCATGATGCATATAAACACAGTTCTACTTTTGCAGGTGTTCTCCCTTGCTTCTATAAAACTTTTCTTCCTGTGAAGCCTATTTCTTTGTGGGGCAGCACATACAAAATAACTTACTTAAGTCACAAGGAAGTAACACTTGTGGGAAACTGTTATTAACGTGAAAACAGGTACTTTAAAAAAATAGGAAAAAAATTCCAACAAATGAAACAGAGATTGGTATTTGGATTCTTGTGTGACTTTACCTGTTTTTCTTGACCATCCGAAGCACCTAATAACCTCTTGGACGTTTGTCCAAACAAGGCTCCTTCTCCTCCTCTCTTTTTAAGAAATACTAGTTTTTCCCGTTAAAAACCCCCATTTTTATCTTCTATTCAGTAGCACATCTCAAATGTATTCCTTCTTTTCAGGTAGATCCAAAAACTATTACAGACTATTTACAGGTATTGTAGAAAATGTGAAGCATGTGAGAACACAGAATTTTGCACTACTGAAAGCTCTTTATTATTGCATAATATCAGACCATCCCAAATGTTCAACATCACCACAATTAAAACATTCATATTACTACCCACTGCCTGGAGCAGAGCAGTGTGAAAACCCTTACTGTAAACAGCATCACAGTTTCCAACAGGTGCCTTACCTTGATGAGGTCTTCCTTCAGCACAAAAAGGTCACAAAGAGACATTTGCTCACTCCAGAAAAGTAATTTCACATGAATAACACTCAGATCGACACACCACTTACTTAGAACTGAATTCTCATTGGGCAACTATTGGAGAAAACCATGCAGACAACTGGTATCACCAGGTATTTTGTATCTGCCATACACTCTTCAAAACTCCAGTTACTCCTGTAACTACAAGAAGTTGCAGAAAAAGTATTCCACCATTATCTACTGAAGAACTGAGGCTGAAGGTAGGAATTCACTTGTTCACTTTTATGCTTTTAAATAAGTGGGTAGCGTTCCATGTTTTCACATAAAAAAACCAAACATGTATTTAGATCTAATAGATATCTAAGTTTCATGACGAATAAAATATTTCTGGATGCTTTTTTTTGCTCCAATACATACTATTTGTAATTCAGTGTGCTACATCCTGAAGCTATGTTCCCAGTTTTCAAGCTTCAGATTATTTAAATTAAAACATGGCAGAATGCACAGATGTGTAAAACCTCTAAACATGCAGTAAAAACCTCATTAGGAGATATCTTCCATTGTGTTCACATCAACAGGTGATTTAAAATTAAGGGGGGAAACTGAGCACAGGAGAACGTTTATTTTCATTTTAGAGTAGCGTGATTGTAAATGACCTTTTCAAATGGTTCCAACCTTGATCAAATTTTAAACTGAATGTAAGATCAATGAAGATGATGCATGTAGACACATGAACTGTTCTTAAATATTTCTTCTGACAGCAAGTTTCTTACAAATGGGAATCAACACACTTCATGTTGACAGTGAAGTATCCATTCACTAATATCATGTCTAGCTCCCACTTTCTGGTCAATGGATAATGAGGAGTTTGGTTTCTTAAAATCCAGTGTCAAATGCCTGGTTACAGAATCCTTGCATAATATTTACAGGTAATTTTGAAGTCTTCTTAAAAAATGATTGCCAAGTTAGAATACATTTTTAATAAGCAGATTGAGGCCCAAAGTATTCTGATGAACTTTTATTAAAAATAATCTTCCTACAGCAGTATGGAATTCTTCAGCAAAGTCAGGCCACCACCTGTTGCACAGCCATCTTCAGTAACACAATAAATTTGATCTTCTCTGTTCCTCTGGTAATCAGCACTGCTGGCTGATAATTGCTCTGCTTATGAACATGAATGCTGTTTTGACCACGAACGCAATTTCCAAGCAGCCAAGACACAGCTTTACTGAAAAGGAAATCACCTTTCCTTCAACAAAACCAGTTTTCTCTAAACTTTTACAGATGGATATAATTCCATGCACAGTCATAAGATCCAGAAACTTCTCAGTACGAGAACCAAAAGTTGCTTAATGACACGTTACAAGTTGATTTGTGATGCTCTGCATGCAGTTTGCTTTTTAGGACTTTGGGGGCTGCTTCCCTTTCCGAAGGCAATGCGTTCAAGATGCAGGATGTCTGCTTCCCAGCACTGCCTCTATCTGCTGGATGTCATTATGCACTGAAGATTCATGTTCAGCTTCAAATCAAATGCAAGTTTCCCACTCTAAGTAGGGATGCCCACAAACATATTGTTCTTTGGAGAACAACTCTCTGGCTCCATAGATATAACTTGGACAGAGTATTTATGTTCTTCTGCAGCCCATGCCCGATCCAGATCCACAAGTCCCATACACTGCTTCCCTAAAACAAGAGCAAGGGAGAGCACAGAAACTCAAAACATTATCCAAACATTATCAGAAACTTGCACTCAAATATTCAATGTTAGGAAAACACATCAGTAAGCCATCTAAAAAATAAGTTCCAAATCTACTCCAAAAAACATCTTAATCTGGTTTCTGTTCCAAATTACATCTGTGACTTGTAACCCTCATTTAGCAAAGACCTTTAGGAGATTATTAACTCTTTATATATGGAGAAAGGCACAACTATTTAAAAGTATTCTCAAAACTTCCACAGAAAACCATGCTTTAATGTATATGGGAAGAAGAAAAATGCCTAGTTTACCCCTTAGCTCTCTGAACTGCCAAACCTCTACTCCCTTTATAACCGTAACTGTTTTCATCCTGTACTTTCACCTAAAATCTGAAAATTGCTGGTTATTGAACATAAACAATAGACTAAAATACCAAAAAGTGATCCAGTGTAATTGATTTGAGACATATTACTGTAACTACTTATAAACAAACATACGAAATTGGTAATGCAAATGAAGCTTATTTCAGATTTACCTGCAGAAAAAACCGAGAAGGATAAAGGGTTTTTTTCTGCTTAGAAGTTTTTTATTATGATACAGCCACGACAAGATGATGGGACCATTTGTCTTTACTTATTTACTCATTATAATTTATTATTATGTTCTGAAATACAGGATTGACTTCTCAGATTGCATTTTCAGCAGCTTGAAACACTATTGCAAGAAAACTTTAATGCTACTTTGAAATGTTTTATTGCTAATACTTACAGTCTCAAGTCACGAATGGGCACAATCCCGCTTCAGTCTCAAACACAATGATCCTACCTCTTTTCTTGCTCCTGACAGAATTGTATAGTTAAATGTATTTGGGGTCTGAGATGAAGAGACAGGAGCACATCCTGTTTACCTTTGGAATAGGAGTCTGGCATTCCAAACCACCCTCTGGAACTGCTTACCTCTCTTCCCTGAATATATAAAGAGCTTTTGTGCCTGTATCATTACCAGCCCTGTCATGCACCCTGGTTACGTGCCTGTAGAAGTTTTGGGCAGGTGGCACCAACACTTCCCTCAGCATCCTTGTATTTCAGAGCAGGTGGTGCACATCACACTTTAATGCAGGGCTCAGTCCAGTCTACTCTGTCCACAGTGAGCCCGTGGCCAGAACTATCTTCTCCTTCTCAGCTGAATTCATTAGTTACAAAAGAATTTCGCTACTTTGAATTCACCAACATTATGACATTTGGACTCTTCTGTTGGTGGCTTGGGATTCAAGAGTGGGGTAGGAGACAATTTAGAGGTACAATAATAAGGCAGTGCCTGAAAAAGAACTTTCCAATTCAGTCCTGTATGGATTTACATATTGCAGAGAGAAATTAGCAGTTTATATAACAAACCCAGGACAGAACTCTGCAAATTACCTTTTGTGGCCCTATCTTCCCACATTTGTGGTTCCATAGAAAATCACCTTCTGTGGCTGGTTGAACAAAATGGCATTTACACAACCCTGCCACTGACACCAATATCATTATTATTCCAAGTGCACACATTGAAGGGCATCTGGGATTGTCACAAGTGGGGCCTGGCTCCCTGGGTGCTCTCAGTAAGCCTGTGAAACCCATGGAGCAGTACTGTGTCCTCAGGTGGGCTGTAGCAATGTTCACAAAGCCATTCAACCACTCATTTTGCACTCGGGTACCACTGCTGCATGTAGAGAGGGTAAAAGCCACACGTCCAGTTAAAATGGTACAGGGGACTTTGTTCATTTAAGAGGGAACTGCTGTGTGTAGCAGAACTGAGTCCAATTGCATATTTTTATGGTCACAGATACCACAGAAATTGGTGGTAACTCCTTTGACAAACGTGTTGTTTCAGCCATGACAGTCACAGACAGAATGCTGTATTTTACAGTGTACAGGTAATGAACGGGAATGATTTGTCACTTCTCTGAAGCTGCATAAACTCAGTGGTAATTGCCAAAACACAATTCACAATACAATCCTAAAATATTCAAAAAGTAAAAGAATAAGTCATTTTGCCACCACTTACAACAGAGAAGAAAGTCTCCACCTGTTCAGGAATACTTTCATTAAATGAAATATACAGTTTTTTCAATATCTGATCCTGCATTGCACAAAAACAGAACTAAAAATCCCGATTCTCACATGGCTATAACATTGATCTCATTCAATCTTCAAACGTTTGCAAGAAAACTTAAAAGTACCACCAAACAAGATTCCCACAAAAAAGGTTTCAAAACCGAAGCAGAACACAAAAATGAAAACCATCTTCAATGAGACAGATTAGTATTACATGGAACTTAAAGAAAAAGTAACATTTTTGACAACAGAAGTGATGATGTAGGGAGAGAGAGAGAATAAAATTATATTTGGGGTCTTTTGTCAGGGCAAAACACATTAAAGTTACATTTGTGTTCCTAGCCCCTTCTGTCTTTTCTGACCTGGAAGCTAGTTTACAGCTTCCATCAGAACAGTAATACCAGACAGGATCACATTATTTTTTGATAAATACACCTTTATATACACCCTTCATACAATACACCCTTTTGTAAATCAAAGCTAATTTCACATATTTGAAGTGTTTGCTGTCCTTTTGACCAAAGCCAGCCCAACCTCTGCAATTCAGTCTTACTGTTTGCAGCTGGCGTTTTTGCCCTCCCAAGAGTTATCCCCAGTGACTGCAAGCAGGACAAAGGGGGCACATTGAAAAGGGGCAAACTGAAAATCACTACTACAAATAGCCAGTGCTTTTAATGTAGGATAAACTGCCAATAGCAGGACTTAAGTGAACTTCACAAAGATCTCATGCTTTTCAGAGAATGGTGGGCAGAAAAAAAGATGAAGCAACAAAAGTCAGTAAAATGCAAACTCTCTCTCTCATACTGATGATTTTGGAAAAGAGTTTCTATAGCATAAAGAGAACAGCAAGAGGTGAAATGTCATGAAGCTTAAATTTTTCAAGTGCTGTCTGAAGACATCTACCTAATGCCCCATTCATAAATGTACAACTTCTTCCTTTATGTATCAAGGTAAAACCATCACTGAGATGGTTTACACAACAGCTGCTGAAATTCATACCAATTAGCCTGCGTTCAGGTGGAAGCTGAACAGCTGTCTGATCTGCAAATCTGCAAAGGATCATGTGCTCCTATAAGAAAGACAAAAAAGAACATAAATCAAGAAAAATCTGATTAAATGCTTAAAAGTATCAGAAATGCTACCACGCAGAACACAATATTTCTAAAAAAATTTCTGTGTGCAAGTCCCAATTTTTATACTGCAAATACACCTGTAAGTCAAGTGTTTGTAATCACTACCTCATTTCTCCTCATGAGTATTTGTTTCTTGCTAAACTTCCTAATTCTTTGCAGCAGTTGAAGTGGATGCAATGTATACAAGACAGCATTCTTCAAAAGACATCTTGCACACTAGTTTTGCCTTCAGTAACTGATGAGCAACACAGCCATCTTTCTGCACAGTCGTAATAGGACAGCCTCCCTGCATCAATAAGCAGCCAAGACAGAATTCTTTAACAGTTGATTTGAACATTTCTCCCAAGCAGTGGTTTTGAATCCCAGGACAGGCTGGTGGGTCAGACTTCCTGTGCCCCACCATATCCATTCAGATCCTGAAGGCAAAAAAGTACCTGCCTGTGAATAGGGAAGTTTCCTCCATCAAAAGGAGCACAATTTACTTTCAAACTACCCCCGTTCCATTAAAAATTTCTGCAGAGACTTCTACAGAAGAATTTCCCTGTCCAGTCAGCCAAGGGGGATGGTGCAGGGGATGGTGCAGGGGAGGATGCACTTTGCTCCCTGCTTAGAGCAGCAGGCAGAGCCCCATCCTCATTTGCGTTCAATGCCCACCGCCTGTGCCAGCACAATGGCTCCTCAAAGAGCAGCCAAGCCAAGCCAAGTTAGCCAGGTGGTGGAGAGGAAGAGCCTTGCAGGTGTAGCAGTGAAATTACTGCTGTGATGACAGCTGTGCTCTGTGGGACAGCTGCAATATGTGGTACAGGACAGAGTAAATTAGAACCATCTTAGAATCACACAACATTCCCAAGTCTCCTGCAATGACACTGGGGAGAAAACAGAAACGGGCAACAACACAAAGTGCTCTCCTAAGCAAAACTTCCAGAGCTATAGTTCTGAAACAAGGACATGTGTAATCAAAGAAGAATTTATTTTTTTTGTTCTTGTCTGATCTTTAAAATTATTATTGTGAAGATTTGGTTCTTTTAACAGGTGGAGAGAGCAACTTCACCTAAGGATACTTCAGGTTCTTTCAGTATTCTGAAGTAAGGATACTTACTCCAGCTTTTTTTAGAGGGACATAAACATCCAAGTCTTCACTCCACAAAAAAACTTCATATTAAATCAAGATGGTAATTTCCCCAGTACACTCCACAAAAAATTCATAAATAGACACCTGACCGCAAAAAAATTTCCCACATATTATAAAATACAACACTATCATCACATGATACACAAATATTACTCATTTAAAGACATTTATAATATCTTGATGCAAGGATATTTGTTCCCTGGTACAGCTCACTGACATGAAGGTTTCCAGATCACAGCTTCATAAAAAATATGGAAGCAAAGAAAGAATGTGTCATAACACATTTAGGCCTTGAACACGTTACACCCAGTCAGTTCAGTTCAAACGTCACTGTTTTTCGTAACACAAGAGTTGAAAATGTTAAAGCCAGACATCACTACTGGAGAATGGAGAAGGGGTGCCATGGACAGCGTGGCCATTGTTAGGAGGGCAGCAGCAGTGACAGGCAGCTTAGAGAGAAAAAGAGGGATTTAGAGGAGAGGGAGACGATCCATGTTAGCACACAACTCCTCGCCAGCCTTCAGGCACCCAATACAACTTGGCTCTTTGCAACAGCAAGTTCCCAGCTCTGTGGACCAGACCAGAGCCAAGGTAAGTCTCGTCACTTAACTTGAAAATCTGGACTGACTCCAGTCCTTAGCTTCTTACAGAGTGATCCAAAAAGATGAACTAGAGCCTGTTATGACTACATGGTTTCCCCCTGACACAGTGATTAAATTGTCACATTCCCTGTTGGCAGAAATAAGAAGAAAAGCATTTCTAAAATAATGTTCAGAAACTTCCCAAAGCGTGGATAAACAGTTAACTTGTTTATTAGAACATCCACACCTTCAATTCCTACTAAATTTCAAAAGTTGTATTTTCAAACTTACACAGTTCTACTTTCCAATTCTTGTGTCTTGACAGAGTCTCAAAACGTGTCATGGTAGAAACCTACGGCTATGATAACCTTATTCCTTGCAACTATAAACTAATGAATTACAGCATAATGTTCTCATCAAAAAAGTTTTGGAAATGCCAGACTTCTGGATGTCTTTTTAGATCTCACTAAAATGAAAGATAAGAGAAATTAATTTAAAATGGGAACTAGTGGGGGTGACACAGACAATGTCTGGCTAACACATGGCAACTTTGGCTGCTAGCCAATAACCTGTAAGAATTTATTAATATGAAATATAAAAACACATACAGCTAGCTGCATAACAAAAGTTATTTATAACTAGGATTATCTGAGGCACCAACCAGCCTAGATCAATTGGACAGACCCTTACGTTACTAAGAGTAGCAATACTTTTTAGCCTTATCTTTGACTCCTGTGCCCTTCTGCAACACAAATAATAAAATTCTGGAGTAAAATTCTTCCACAGTGTTGACAAACCCTGTGATTTAAATCTCCATGGATTAACAGATTAAGAAAAAATTCACTGAGTTGCAATGAGATTATACACACTATCCTAATCTAAGCATCCTTGACTTTGTAATAGACACCATGTCTCTGTACTGTTAGCAGGTTTATTATGCTAGTAAATAATTTTTATGCTAGTAAATTTTTATGCTAGTAAATAATTTTTTCTGAACTGAAACCCGAGTTCTTTGTGATTATGTCTCAGAGATGTTGAAAGGAACATTAATTGTGGGAAAAAATAATAGCAGCTCCAAATCCACCACGTGGCTTTTGTCATCTCAATCTTTGGGCATTTATTACCTGATAACTCAAATTCCCTTATAAGATGGCTGGAGATTTTCCGAATTTTTAAAACTCCCTCTAATTTAGGCATTAAAAAGCGTAATCTCTATTTTCCTGACACATACATGATCTTTGTACTGCCCACTGTCCCCAGAAGCATTTGGATATTAGAAATACCCTCCTTCACTTCCATATTTCTGTTACAAAGAATTATTCTGCACCTCCAAAACTCATTTCTATATTGTAAACACCCAGAGTCCTGTCTAGGATTTGACCTGTAAATTTAGTAAAGTTTCTATATAACCTTGCTTCTCTCAAGAGGAAACATGTTCTTTCCATGCCACATTAAGTGCCTCTAACCTTCAAATTTTGGGTTGCTCATCACTTACTAGTTTAAACTCACAAGACAAAATTCAGCAGATCAGTACCAGTTTTCTGCTGTCCACCTCTCTGCTCTTGTCCTCTTCCTCTCCCATCTTATCTTCACTCTGTCAGATCTGGATGCTTCAGTGATAATTTCTCCCATATTTCCCTCAGATTATCTCCACAGACCCCAGCTCCACAGGGTCAAAACACACTTCAATATTTTAAAAATAATTCTGAACAACATTTTTAAAACTGTGTAGAATTCTTGCTGATCTGTATAAGCTCTTCCTACTTACTATGCCCAATGTTTTAGACATAAATTAGATGTAGGAATCTAATGTTCATTAGAACAGTTGTACTTAACACCTAAAAAAATTGGTATCCTGTAATTTTTAGCTGACACATGCTGAAGTACCCTAGGAATGGCTCACTTACGCATTATGAAAAAAGTGGTTTTTTGTGGAGAAACTATTTAATTTTATTGAATAAAAAAGCCTTTAAAAATGGATGGTGGAGAGAAAACACAATGACACCTACACAAATAATGAACATTTCACATAACACATGTCCCTCCTTGCAATTATAAGGTAACCACCTATATTTCACTTGATAAGAAGACCCAGTGAGATGCAGAAAACTGCACATAAACATCTTCCCCTTGTCCTTTTACATACCTTGTAGGACAAAATTTCTTTAAACTGATGACTGAAAAAAAATAAATAGATCAATTCAATTAACATCTAAAACCAGCAAAGGTGGAAAATAGAAGTAATCATTACATACTTGAACGCATTTTAAAGAAAACAGCAATAACTGTATCATGCAGAAAGGCATTAAAAATACTAAAACCCATTACAGTTCCAGTTCACTAGAAAAGTGTATTTAGTGGTGGGTTTTTCCTAATATTAGTAAAAATTCTCTCTTAAATCATTATAAATGCTAACACATACTTACTGCGGTTTTCTCATTGTCACAAAAACACTTTATATATATTTACTAATACACACATATATTTCGTTTGTACCACAAAGGTAAAGGGTCTTTACAATGAAATTGGATACAGAACCCAGGCACTATGGGGATATGGCCAGGCTATAATGTTTTATGATCATATAACATAAGGAAAAAAAGAAAAAGCAAACCCTACAATGTACCTCAAGCTCAGACTGATAAGTTTTTTCAGACTTATGAGGTTATATTCAAAATTTTAGCAAACACAAACATTCTTGCAGCATCTACAGCAACAAAAGTTTTCTAAGTGATCATTTCCAGTTTTTGTGGTCTAAAAACTTAGCTGTCCAAAAGTTAAATATTATCCAGCCAATTTTAAAACAAATCAACTGAGAAAAGTTATATGCCTGCTAATTTTAGAAGGCTTAAAATTTTATTGCCTCTTCATTAGAAGACTTGTTTTATTGTGTTGTAAGAGAAAACAAAAGGGACACACAAAGAGATGGAAGTAACAAATTGACTAAGAAAACACTGTTAAATGCAAAGGTTATCAAACTGACAAGTTATAAATAATTACTCTCCACACACTTCTGTGCCAGAACACTTTGATATTATAGAGAAATACAAAAAATATTTCACATGAATACATAGCATCTTTTTAGATTTGTAGATTCCTTTTAAGACTGCATGTTTCAGTTTCTTATTTTAGCAAATATATACTTAAGTCATTGATGTAATTCTTAGTAGAATTAAATCTAAATCATCTTGGACATCCAAAATGCAAAGACCAGTTTCATGAACAACAACAAAAAAAACCCAGCCAGCCAAAACACAACCCTCTTCCCCCACCTAGTTCTGACTCAGAAGTCTGTTTAACTCTTATCTTCTGCCACTTTATGCTTACCTTTTACATTTGATTTATATCAAAGGCATTAAAATTCTTAAGCGTAAGATATATTAGTATCTCCCACAAGGCAGATTTGAAGACAAAATATGTACACAATCCATTGAAAAAGTATTAAAAATATGAACTGAAACAGAGGAGAGCTTATCTACTTGGGAATAAATCAAAGGAGCTCCACAAGTACTAAACTGTGTTATAAAGCAGTTACATTTCTTTAAACTGACTGCTTACATCTTCCTCCAACATTAAAACGTCAAATCCCCTTCTCAGAGTAATTTTCATGAGTTTTCTATCAACTTTGTGATTTTAAGGTATAAGGTCTGCATATTAGATACTGTATCTACTATGTTGATTGCATCAAGTCTTCTGAGCCATGAATAGACAAATCCAGAAAAAAATAATCCAGGAATTACCAATCTGTCTCTCCGTTAGGACGGGTTGACAAACAGGAGGAAACAGTTTCATTTTAAGTGTGAATCAGTTTAGCCTAGTCACTCACAATGACCCTCAAATGATTAATTTTATATTCTTTTAGAGTTTTATACCCTCACTTAAATTGATATTTTAAGGCTTATCTTGCAAGCTTTAGTTTACCTTCGTGGATATTTGAACTTGACTGTATTTTGAATGAAGCCGTAGCAGCAGGGGGAGATGACAAAGGCTGCCCGTGCCCTGAGGCAGTGTTCGATCACCATGTCTGTAGCTACCCCACAGGCGTGCAGAGCCACCTACAGCAGTAAAAACAACAACCAAGGAAACGAGAAAATTCATCATTGGAACATTCTAAATACAGCCCAGCAATTTTTGGTTGACTGAGTTACTTAAATACATGAGGAAGTTTTGGCAACTAAAGCTGCTACATCAAAGGCCTGGTCCTTAAATCTCCAGTTTTCATTCCTCTCCTTCACTTCTATGCGGAGGAAAATTTATGGTTTATTCCATTAACAAGGAATTGACACTCAAGAAGGGTCACTCACCAAAAGCACTCAAAAGGCAGGTGCACTTCATTGTGATACCAAATAAACTAAAAACAAATCTCCATAAAAACAGTAGTTGTGGAACACATAGTAACAGAAAAACTACGTGGTGATTTGCCAAAAGTTTTTGTCAAGCAAAAATGACTTAGAAATACAAAGAACTACATCAAAACTGGATTTCAACTAAGCAGTAAGAGAAGTAACAAATATACCTGAAGGTCATATTTAAAGGAAAAAATTATGCATAAATTTTGATATTAATTAGATTTTAAAGTACTGAGTAAAACCTACAGGAAACAAACACTGGAGCTGGGGGAGGCATCAAATACAACTTGCCCTCCTTTAATTTTTTTTGTCTCTCCTTATTCTTTTCTTTCTTTTTCTTAGTGATGGGCTCTCCAACTAAAACTAAAAATAACATTTGATCACAACTACCTGCGAGCATTGACGTGTTTGGGCGACACACGGGTTGCACCCAAATTCTTCCTGCTCTCCTACAGAAAGGCAAGTTACTGCAGTACTCAATATATTGGCAAGGGAAGGCAAGCAGCTCTCTCCTATCTATACCTGGGATGCCAAATGCATCACTGAAATGGGGCATTACCTTCTCTGCCTCTTCCCATGTGCTCAGTACCTCAAAGAGCAGGCGTTGGGCATACTTAAACTAAGGACATTTCTGAGGCACATTTTTGATTACATGCAGCAGTGTGGATTTATAAAACTACATTGTTTGCTTTGCTTTTTGTTCACTGTGAATTTAGAGAAGAGGTTTAAAACTGCACAGCTCAGATTTCAGGGTTCAAAGCTGTTTTTCAAGGTAGAGCAACTGGAAGATAAAAACTTTGCTCTCAGATATAGATAAAAACAAAGTGGTTTTTGTTTCCAGTCTGCTTGCTGTAAGCTCAGCTGAGGAGACCATTAATCATCAACTGAACTGTAATCACATACAGATGGAAACAAATATTCTTGTCTCAAGCAGAACATTAAAAAATTAACAAGAAAATAATTTCAGAATGAAATTTTCTGCTCATATTAATTTAACAACAAAAATAAAACTAGTTCAACATCAGAAATAGATTCTTAATATCACAGCTATCAGATTATCGTGGAATGTAATTATAGTTACTTCCTCATCTATCCAAGCAGAAAACAAAGCTCTCTGCTTTGCCTGCACGTTTGAAAAAGAGACCTTAAAACAGCAGCAGATAAAACCAGTAGCTTTGCTGAGCCTCTATGACCTGTGACACCAACTGATTTCTTCTTTGGCTTTCTGAGAACCCATTTAGTTAAGAAAAAATCCCAAATAAAATTAAAGACAAAGCTTTCTCAGGATATCCTACATATTGAACTCACTATCTGAAACAATAAAATGTGAGACTAATGCACATATTTGGAAATGAAGGCCTGGAAATGAAGAATTTCCAAGTGAACTCTTCTGACATATGCTTCGGTATCTTCCTTGTCACAAAACTTGAAAGAGAGAATATAATACTTTTTTATTAAATAAAAACTCCACAGGTTTAATATTGTATTAACCTTTAAAAGAGGCCCCCAAAAATTAAGACAGGAATTCCAATGACCACAAAATGGGAGACCCATTTCATAAAACAACTATTAAAAATTTCACACACAAAATTCAGTGTACTATTCATGACATCCTGATATTTTGAAATAGCTCTCTAGTTTACCCACTGAGATTATATGACAATGTAGCACAGAAAATAAAGCCAGAGAATTGGACATTTACACTTGGAAGCACTGGGCTAAAACTCCTGGGCTCTCCTCTTTCTCCTGCAGTAAATTTCTTTTCCTTTCTTAAATAAACCAGCCAAACAGTTAAACAGCACTGTTCATGTACCATAAACCTTCAGCATTAACCATCCTCAGCTACAGCCAAAAACAGGCTTTCAGAGGGATGATTTAAAGAACAGCCAATCTTGCATGGAAAGCTTGCACCTTGCCACAGAGGTTCATCTTCTATTAACAGAATAAAAAACTAGATGAAAAGAATATTTACAGAGCTACAAAATACTATTTATGCCTTATTTTTCACTAGGGCTGCAAAATTCTAGACAGAACATTCATCTCATTTACTTTCATGGTCTGTAAGGACATACAGAGTTTTATTCTCTCACGTATTTATGTTATTTTAAGTATAATTAATCAGACACTGAAGTTTTGAAGTGGAAAAGTTATAATCACTTACCCCAATGTTAAAAGTCCCATTAAAATAGTCCAAGTTTGCTTGAATGAACCAAATGTTGTTTAGACCTAATTCATCACTTCTGTCTTTAGCACGGATCAGAGACAACTCCTTATTTTCTATGAGCACCACCTAGATTACACACACAGGAGAAGGTAAGGCAAAATAATACTGAGAAATCAAAGTGCAACATTACCAAGCAGAAAACTTTGTAGGTTATTCAGAAAACCTCTGAATTACCTGTGGCAGAGTCTGAGAGCTACAAAATGACTAGCTGGAAACCCAGGAACAATCGAAGGCATTTAATACTTGCCAATATTAATCAGCTTGAAAATATTTTATATTTTCCTATAACTTTTGTCTTCTCTGGAAAGCACCACACACATTTGGGGATTATGCTAAAAATTCGCATGTTTCAAACCTAAGTCCTCTGCTGAGACAACTGGGACTTCTATGTGTCCTCTCTACATACACATTGTTTTAAGATGATTATCACAGATCTTTTTATTGAGAATTTACCTGACAGGATGGCATCATATAAGCGAGAACAATTCCAACGTGGCCCTGTGAAAACAAAAACAACAAAACCTGAGTCACTTTTCAGTGTTCCCTGTTGTTCACTCATTACATGATGAGCATCCCCATACCAGTGAGAGAATGTTAGAAAGCAGCTAAAATTTGAGCATTTGCACTTCTGCTTTGCTTTGTGGCAGCAACCACCTAGAACTGCAAAGATGAAAGCTGAAAGAAATGGCACCACATAAACAAAAACATACATTACCCCTCCACTGCAAAAATCCACAATCACATCTCCAGGCTTCGCGAGCTTTGTCACTGCTGCTACCAAATTATTCAGCTGCTGCTGCTTCCTGAGAGCCCGGTCTCTAGACATCTTTCCTGGGGATGACAGAGAAAAGGCCTAAGCAGTGATCAGCAGTTCTCAACACTGATAATTTATATGAGTAGCTGCAAAGCACTGCAAATGCAATTCATGGCTGAGATTAAAAATGACTGGAACACTTAGGCATCTTAATCCACTTCAAGGTAAATTCATATTTAACGTATTAAATATTTGGTGCGGCCTTTTCCAAAATTAACTTTCTACTTAATGCTGTTAATGTATCCTTCCAAACAAACTCATATAAACTTAATGTAAAGCAATCAAACCAGTGTAAACTGTGGCCTAATTCTGCTCCAATCCTGTGATTCATGCCCAGAGCTCAAACACATTCACAGTAAGGTTGCCAAAATAAATCCTCATTTACTGTATCTATATACACTGCCCTTAAGCATCTTGGTTTTAAAACTTGTACTCTTTCTACTGTCAATTTTTACTTTTCATACTAACCAGCCCTATTTATTTAAATGACTGCACGTGCAAGGAGGTACTTCTCAAAGTGACTGTCTCTACATAGCAAAGTCTGGCTTTCCACCACATCTGTAACAACCAGAACTGGAAAAACCATTAATTACTTTCAAATGTGCTTGGTAAAGTCCAACATAGAGTTGCTTCAGATATAATGAATTTGTTGAGTCAGCACTTACATATTTGTAAAGCTGCATTTTGTCTCAGTTGGGCTGAGTGCTGACAGATCTATTAAAGACTCCTTTTGCTTGTTCAGAAAGCAGAGTTTGACACAGATATTGACAGCTCATCTTCACAGTAAGAAAAAAGTACTGAAACAACTCTTTTAAAGGAGTTTTCACAAAGGAGAGAAAGGTGTACCAAACAATTCCAGTGATCTCTGAAATATGAACAACATTTTTCCAACTTGCAGCACTACGATATATTTGAGTATGGACATTCAAAACTCATTAAATTTGCCTATTTAAAAATTTGTGCTTCCCAGTACTGGGATGCAGTTTAGAATAAAACCCACAAATCAGTCAAGTTTCCTGGTTACTACAAAAACTGTTCAATTCTTATCATCATGATAAATTGCATTTATTAGAAAGTTTGTTTCAGACTGTATCCTGAAAACAGAGGAGTTTTGTATACTTTATCGTAAGTAACATTTCACTGTACAAATAAACAACCAATTTCAACAAACTCATGAGATGAAATTATCATTACATCTCTTTAGACAGAATGAGAAAAAAACCCCACTTTTCAAGATACTGCATTCTATACTGTCAGTGCAAAGAAAAAAGTGTCAAGAGAAGGCAGAGGAAGTGCAGTTACTGAAGACTTTTTAAAAAACCAATAATGACCAAATTTAAAAATATATTCCTAAGTCACTGCATGGTGACACATTAAGATTTGTACTACTGAATGGAAATCAAGTGGTTGAACACAATCTGCTCACTTATCAGCTCTGTACATCTAAAATAGTGCACTTTACAATAATAAAAACATTGTTACATTCCAAACATTTTTTACGCTTTGTGAAAGTCACCATAAAGAAGAGTCCCAGAAAATCAGACTTTCCAATAACAAATACAAACCCTTTAACACAACATGCAAAATGCTGAAGACATTTTAAGGAATCTTAACTCTTACACGAGAGTAGATCCTTGGAAAAACATGTGATGAAAGACTGTGCTGGAAACCCTAATTCCTTGTGTGCCAAGTATCTATGTGAACTGCTCCATAGCTATTTCCATGCTTCCATCTGATAAACTTATGATCAGGTGTTCTCAACACCTATAGTTCTTACTGTAGCCAAAGAAGATGCAGGAATTCCAGCAAGTGCAAAATCAAGTGCTGTCACTATGTTTGAGCTAAAAATTCAGCTTCTGAGGTCAAACCTGTAACTTGTTAGGTAGACAGTTACTGTGATTACTAAATACCTAGGAAGTCCTACACTTAAACTCCACACAAGTATGTTCTCTGTGTACCTGTAAATGTATGTACATTCACATAGCTGCACACACAACCACAAGGGATTGTTTGAGTTTTAAGAAGGAGCAGTTGTCCTGAACACAGCTTTAATCCAACTGAGACTACCTGAGTAATAAATTAAAGGAATCAAGGTATCTAATCCATGTTTTTCTGTTGTATTCCCCACACCTGAAATTAACCTGTGGCAAGGGGAGCACAATTAACAGGGACTTTTATCAGGGTAATACAGGCTACTACTAGGGTTTTTTTATCAATCAACATATCTTATTAGTTTTGTTTCAATTCTTTTGACTCTATCTGAAAAAGTACTTAAAATGTTGTTGCTCTAAAACAAACAAACAAAATGAGCAGATGCCTTCCTGTTTTATGGAAGCAGCAAGAAAACAAGTCACGTTTTAGTTGTTTCATCTGATAAGCAAATGAACAGCCAAGAAAAGTCAGACTTCCCAAGAGATCAACCTTCCTCAGAAGCACACTAGAAGCTGTTCATGCTTCTAGTAACAAAAAAAGTGGTTTGAAATTTAGCCCTACAAGGCAAAACCTTGAAGAATGTGACATTTTCCTACAATACACTGAAAGGCTCCCATAAAATGATTTGCTCCCTTCGCAAGAACCCAACTAACAGATTGTCATACAGTCCCAGAAAAATTAATTTTCAATAAACGGTCACAACAAAAGTATTTTATTTGGCTTCACAAATCCAACATTACTGTTAATTCAGCCCATGTCAAGCAGAACTTTAAAGTTTCTGTGGCATTTAGAGGTCTTGCACTTTGGCACAAATAAATACCAACTTTTGGGAAGGCAAAGCCCCCTTTATTTTTGTATTACCTTGGTCAGCGTTCAAGTTCATATAATCCTTTAGTCCTCAAACAATCCTTTCATATTTCTCAAGTTAAACTTGAAAAGTCACTAAAGTACCCTTAAAAAACCAAATCCCTTATGTCATCTCTAAGAATTTAACATTATTCAACTTTCAAGTCCTATCACAGTACATCTGAACACACAGCTACCAACACATACCTGTAACACACAGAATGTGCATTCTCCTATTACATATAGTAGGATTGCATACTTCTATTTTTTTTAGTACAAGTATCTTTTTTATTTTACATAAGCCTCAGTTAACTAATTCAAATGACAAGATGATTCTACTTTTCATGGAAATTCAGGGGAAGTATATTTATTGCTATACTGTTTACACACAGCAAAAAAAGGCTCAGTAACTACAAAACAGTTTTACTTTTTTATACTAAGATACTGAACAAGTTTTTCTGAAACCAATGCTTTTTTTTAAACGGTAGTTCCTTATGATTATTCAGCATATTCTAATTATTTCCTAACACCCACAATAGCTTCTGCTAAACTCTTTTTGATACCTGTTAGCAGGTAGGGGGGCTTATTTGCTTCTTTTTTTTGAGGGTTGTTGAACTTTTGTGTTATGGGCTGGTGTTTTGTGTTTACACAGAGTATTAGTCAGATTAATATAGGTGGTTCCCATGCAACCACTAGAAAAAGCAGAATTCAAAAAGATGTAAGGATTCCAGCTCAGCTGTCATTTATTTACAAAGAAATACTCTTAAACAGTCAAAAATAATACCACCTTCTTTTGACTAACTCAGTCAAATCTTGCAATAAATACCATTAGCAAAGACAATAACTTCTCTGTGGTCCACCGGTCACCTGGGTTACTTGAACAATGTTCTTCTTCAACTTCAGCTGCTTTTATTCAATCCGTGTGGGCCAGTGCTGAAAGTTGAAGATCTGCCCTCCCCTTCTCCAGCCTGGGACCACCTTCCAGCTGTCCCCTTTCACTGCACTGCCCTGCCTCCCTTCCTCTTCCTCCCAAGCAGCAACCTGTTAGCTTGCAGCAACATCTGTTTCCTACTTACTGCATGACCACACCAGAGGAGAGAGGAGAAGTATCAGGAGATGGGCCAGCCAGTCTCAGCATCATCTCCAAGTATGCCGTGGCAAAGACCCAGTGGAATCACAGTCCGAAATACATACTACATCAAAAGGCAGAGGCAAGAGGCAAATGTGTCTCAATTCCCTTCTAGCTTTTATAATGGTGGAGGGAAGCAGCTCTGATTGAGCAAAAGGGATGATTATATTTTTGAGCACTACTTTAAGTTAATACAGCAAGTACTGTGTCTGTAGCTTGTCCACTTGGGCATAACTCAAAGTAGGGGACCTAGCAAGCGTGGCTGTTGAGAGAGAAGTCAGACCACATCCTGTATTGGGACCTGAATGCCTCCTCATTGATATAAATCTGTCCATTTAAAAGCAAAAAGTTACATTCTTATGGTTTCAGCATTGGGAATAAAGCAGATTTTCCCTCCAGAGTAGCTATAAAACTATTAACACCACAAAATGTCTCTAACCAGCTCCTCAATGAAATCTAGATTATGGAACACTGACACTGACCTTGGCTCTCCACTTGTCAGGCTCAGTATAAATTGTTTTCCTTATGTTCAACTCCCCTACAGCTGTGAAATAATTCAGTCTGACTGAGTGATACTGGACTAAGAAGTATCTGTCACTGGAAGTCTGCCTCTTAGCTACAAAGAATGTACTTCTTTACTATGTGTGTTAAGCCTAAGGGTCAGACTTTGAGCTCTTTGAGCAGAATTCAAAGGCTGGCCTCTAAAAGAGCAGTTTTAAAAAATGATTTTGTATATTTGGTTTTCCTGCTTTACTCTGACATAAAGGAAAAGTAATTTGTTAGCAATAATCTTGCACCTTCATCTGGAGAATACTCTTTTTCTTTTCATTGTTAAGTAAATTAGTAAGTTAGGCCTAAACGTGAAAAATAAAACTGAGTCCCCAGAAAAAAAGGAATTCTGATCCAGAACAATGCTAAAACAAATCACTGGTCATGTTAAAATCACAGAATTGTAGAATCATAGTCTTGGGTTGAAAGGGACCTTAAAGATCCATGGGGCTGGGAGACATTCTACTGCACCACACAGCTCAAAGCTCCATCCAGCCTGGCCTTGAACACTGCTCAGGATGGGATATCCACAGCTTTTCTGGGCAGTCTGCTTCAGTGTCACACCACCCCCACAGTAACGAATTTCTTTCTAATACCTAATCTAAACCAACCTTCTATCAGGTAAAAGCCATTCCCCCTCGTCTCATCCCCTGCATGCCCTTGTAAAAACTCCCTCTCCAGCTGTCCTGGAGGCCCCCTTCAGGTACTGGAAGGTGCTGTAAGGTCTCCCCAGAGCCTTCTCTTCTCCAGGCTGAACAGCCCCAGCTCTCCCAGCCTGTCTGCAGAGGAGAGCTGCTCCAGCCCTCTGAGCATCTTCGTGGCCTCCTCTGGACTCACTGCGACAGGTCCACGTGCTTCTAATGTTGAAATTTTATAAGCTTAAGAAGACATAAAACAGATGGAGAAGCGAGGCTGAAAATGCCCAAGAAATGCAAAACCAATTGAATTTGATCACAAAAGTATTTCTTTTAATGTAGGATACTGAATCTGCTGGAATTTACAAAGAAAACATAATCAAATTATAAAAAAGTTTCACCATTTTTCCATTTTCCTCTCCATCAGTTCCTTTTAAAATCTAATACAATTACTTCCACAGTAGGTGAATTTTCAAAATCACTCTCATTGAAAAGTAAGTGGAAACCTTTAACTCCAAACAGCTTCACAAAATTTTAAAGTAGGCATTTAATCGGCATGTTAATTATGCTGAGATTTTTCTCTGTTATCCTACCTTCAGCAATGTAAAAGTAATTCACATTTTGGAAGGCCAGGGAAGAGACTCATCAGAAACAAAAAAAAGCCACTTTGAAGAATCACAAAGTATTAACTATTCTAGCAGCCAAAGTTCTATGCTGGACTTGTTTTTATTTCTAGAAAACTACAGCATACCTTAATTTTTTTCTTTGTCATTCTCCTGATCTTGTTGCTTGGTCCCAAGGTACACCCAAAAGGAACTTCTAGGTGGGAAGGTATATGCTTTCTGGCTCTGCAGACAATCTCACAGAGTTATAACGTGCTATAAAGACAGAGGGGCCAGAGACCTCCAAAGACCACCAGGAGAACTAAATGCTCACACCTTTTCAAAAGGCACATCTACAAGCTGCAGCAGAAACATGCAGTTACACAAGATGATGTGGCAACTGTGCTGGCTTTCTGAGTGGTTTGAGCCCTGCTACTGCAGAAGGAAACAAAAAATTCCTTTCTTTACTATTCCCTTGTCTGTACTACTACTTCTAGGGATGCCCAGGTTGTTTCTCTGTAGGCTGCTACACCACACCATATGGCGTGGGTCTCTCACTGCTTGTTCAAGCATGTCCCAGTGCTGCACTCCACATGTACACAGCATATGTACAATTCAGCTTCCTCACTGGCCTGCTCCAGGCACTGTGACACTGGTGTTGGGGTTTTGGGAGTTCCCCTTCTGTTTTCTTTTTTCTCTCTTAGAGAATTTTCCCCATACTGTTGCCAGGACAATAAATTGCCGGTGCTTAAGCCACACAAAAGGACCTTGCCACAGAGGGTGGNGCCTAGAAAGTCAAACAGCTCTTAGTACCAAACAGATTTTTTCTGTACTTACAAAGAGTGCTTGTAATAATTCTTACAGGTTTTTTAAGGCATATGGTCATGAGTGAAGCCCTCAGAGTGTAACTCACTTCTTCTCTTTAACCATAATTTCCTATGGAAAGACTAAAGGATGAGATTTATTATTTGTGTCACCAAGTGACAACGTTTACCAACCTTTTCTCTTTCCCCAAACTTATATATAATATTAAAATATGTATAATATTAAAAGAATTGCAAGGTACAAAAGGAAGCTTGCTCACTGAACAATTCTCAAGAGAAAACGTAGTGTAAAGCAGAATAGTATCTATGCTAATTGCCTGCTTCCTAACTCTGCTAACAGAGATGACCTATGACAATCTATCATATTTTAGTTCTCAAAGAAACATGAGTTTATTATATTACAATTAAGTTGATGTGTTTGTTTACAGAGGCTAAAACATTTGTTCAATGAGATACAAGATCAGATAGCTTAGGGTTATTATTGATTCATTTGCTCTTCCTTTACATTTGGAAATTGCTATTCTAATCTCTCTTTTAACACACTGAATGTGAAAATACCAATTCCCTCTTAAAACAATTTTCTGATTTAAGTTCAAAAGTAATGGAGCTGGGTCAAATTAAAAAAACCCAAACCATCTAGTTCTGATTGTACAAATATTTCCTTACTTTTCCATCAGTTTTAATGCATTAGTCCTATCATGAAACATACCAATTTTATCACAGACACTGCAAAACAGAACAAGCGAGCAGTAACACACAGCAACATTAACCAAAGGGCTGTGCTTTTCTTACTGTCCTCCAGACCTTACCTCTTCCCATTTTTAAGTATTTTCCCATAATATTCCCATTTTTCCATTCACTCTTGGAGTATTAAAATATGAGCTAAAGATTCAGTGAAAACACTGTTTTATAGACGAGGTTGCAATGCAGAAAACCTAATTTTCCTTTCTTTTTAATACTAACTTTTTATGAAATAGCTTGTTTTATAATATGCCTGTCAGAAGCAGAAACAAACATATCCTGATGGCCAGAGTGTATTTTTATGAAGAAAAGCAATCAGCAGCCACATTTATCCACACAGTTCAAAGGAAGGTGGTTGGGCTTTTGTTGTTGTTGTTTTTATAAGCTTTTTTCCACTCTGACTGGATGCCTATCAAAACATACTCTGGAACGATGAGGTTTGGAAACACACCACATGCCATTATTTGTTGGTAAAAGGGCATGTAAATGCTTACTTTTTTAAGAGGTAATGGGCACATAGGCCAACTCTGCAACTTCACATATTTCTAAAAGCAGCAATCTCTATTGAATGAATAAAACTGCTATTAAGTTGTCTTGGCATAGTTGGAAAGTCTATTCACCACTTCCTATCAGAGCACTGCATTAATTTAGCTCGTCACAACAATTACTAGATTTTCAGGGAAGTCGTGTTATTTTGGTTTTTTAACTAACCTCTGAGAAGGATCAACCCAACAAATGGGTTGATAAAGGCCAACATTTTTTGCCTGGAGCCTCCTTACAGCTGAGAACACATGGCTGCTCTGCACTTGGCAGTTTAAAAGGCATCAGTCTCCATCCTGCAAAGACCAGACTTTGAATGCTTGAATGTTCCCGAGAAGCCTCAGAGAACGAACAGCATTCATGAAGTTACTCATATGCACATATGTGAAAGTGAGCTTAGCCCTCACTGGGCTGGGGGAAAACAAACAAACAAGACCTCCTAATCATTACAAATAAAGCCTATAAACTACCCTTCTGGAGAATGTACAGCATGCGCTTTGAGTCAACAGGTAAGGCCAGAAAAGAAAATCCCAGAGGCCACATTATTTTTTATTACATGAAGTTTTTTATGGTGAAATGTGATGATGTTTTAGCTACAGTCAAGGGAGTAGGAGAAGAGAATGCTACAATGCATGATTTAAAATATACAGGGCAATAATCAAAAGGACAGGAAAGACAACTGCACTCCACGAGAGCATTTTATTGGGTTCTTTTTAGATAGGAGTCCCTCCTGATCTTACTAACCAATCTGCTCTTTATTAAGGCAAGCTGTGCAAAATAGCTTTATTACTTCAGGCACAAAACCCCTTTACATCTCACATATACTATTTTGGTGTAGTCTGAAAAGGTCAGACAGCTATGAAAACTGACCCTTGACAACCTAAGCAGGAACTTGGCCTGCTTTCCTTTTTTTTGCATAAAGTAAATTAAGCAAGAAAAGAGTAAAGCACCTTTAAAAACCAAAAATATATACAGATAGTAAAAAGAAATTAAAATTAATGTTTGGGTCCCCCTGAACGTAACTATTTTCTACTTTAAAAGATTTGTTGTTTGTTTTTTTCCCAATTGCTTATTTTCAAACCTTTTTTTCTGAATATTCAGCAAAAAACAGACTAGAAAACAAACAGCTAACATAGTGTTTACACATTAATCTACTATTTATACTATTTTTAAACTATTTTGTTCTAGATTTTGAAGACTCCATATGTACTCAAATTAATGAGTGCTATCCACATTCGTATGTATTTGCTAGCCATGCTCTTCAAAGTTTTTCAAATTACAATATTGCCAACAGCAATCTTCACAAAAATCACATATCAGCACCCTTCTCAAAACATTATATTAGCCCCAAAGTTCTTAGCTCCTACACATTTAAGCTGACAATGTCTGTTCATCCTTCTCATTCTGAAGCCTTTGAGATTTGTATTTTCAGGCTCTTTTTCTAGAATCCCAAAGATTAGGGAATTATTTTCTTTTAAAAAGTCATGACAGAATTATGAGCAGAAAAAAAGGACTGTTCAATCACCCTTCCTTGCACATCTATTCATATACTGCCTCTCTTCCACTCCTCTTTCTTCACCTTTCTGCCTCACCTTCACTCCTTTAGGGCCAAGATGCCATAAAGTCTGCTCTTTTGCCTCTATCTTATGTTCCTTAGATGCCCAAACCCATCTATCACTTACAGCAAAGGGTTTAAGATGTGAGGAGGAAAGCACAGCAATACAAACCTTAAAAAATGAAAGACAATAAAACTTTTGGGGAAGAATAACAGAAAGGGAAAAGCAACCTCTGCTGTACTCAATGTGGGGAAAGGTCTGTAACCCCAAAAGGAGTGCTGCTCTACCTAAACACAATATTCTACCAAATGTCAGCAACATCTAGGCTTGGGAAGCAGGGGCTGCTCACTTTCTGCAATTTTCTTCAAATGAAGATGTCACTGCCTGACAATGAAACCAGAATCAAATGGTTTGTTGAACTCTCACAAGCCTAATATACTGACTAACAGCCCTGTCTTGCTGAGAAAGGGGAACTGAAGTCAGCTCTCACTGGGGACTAAGAGTGCTCACTTCTTGCAAAAACAGGAGAGCTCCTTCCCCAGCAGGAGGCTGCTGCTGAGGTCAGAGCAAGGGCCACAAGCCCCTGCCATTTACACTCACAGCTGGCCAGCAGCAGCTTGCCTGCAGGGGACCAGCTCTCAGCAGTTAAGAAGCAGCAGGAACAGTTAAGAAGCAGCAGGAACAGAGATTTCCCTTTCTGAGCTCCTTATGCTGAATTGTTTATAACTGATTGTTAAGGAAAAGGTAAGGACTGAATTGCCTCTGTACAGGAAGTCATGAATAGAAAAGAATTAAAGGAAAGCCCCAAAGACCCCTTCTGATATATTATATATATACCAACTCATTAATTCCCATCACCATCTCTAATTAAGAAAAAAAAATATTAGCTATATTAAGAATGTGGATGATTCCTGTCTTTGATTTCCTTATCAACAGGAGTGAGAGAGCCTGAACTAAAACCAGAAACAAGAAAAGCTGCTTGGAAGACAGACGTGCTTCATTTGGCCCTTATGTGTCAAGCAACTGGACAGCTGGCTGCAGGACAAACAGCAGGACTTTCAGCTTAACTTTACACACGATGCCTGTTTGCTTTACAAAGAGTAATAGCTGGAGGAATTCCTCCAAAACATCCTGATGAAAAGGAATGTCATCCTTGAAATTTCATCCTGCATTTCAGTCATTACAAAAATTAAATCCCACACAGAAAAGGTTTGATGACTGATTCATAATGCACTGACATTTCAATATGCAAATCAAAACATAATTCCACAATGGCTGTACATAACTTCCAAACAAAGGCATCTGAGTTGCACATGGAAAGGCCAAGGTTACACATTTCTCCACTCTCTGAATTCTGTCTGATCTACACACTGCAATTATCACAGCACTTATAGCTTGATCCTGTATAAATCGGGAGTTTATGAAAATTTTAGGAAATTCAATCAAATTTGCTGTATGAAATGAGTGTATTTGGTATTCATGTGGTTTATGTTAGCGAAAAGGGTTGAAAAAACATTCAGGAGTTCAGAGGAAATATAGGAATTACAGAACTCCATCATAAGGTTTTAATTCAGTAACAGTAACTCCTTGACCACTCAACCTTTTTCCTTTCTTTTTTTCTAATTAATTTTCGAAGCAAAGTTGGGGCAGAGGGGAATGAAAATGAACTGAAGTTTAGACAGTAAACACAATTATTTCCTTTGAATACCTAGCTAAGTAGGATGTTTTCTATAAAATTTAAGTGAGTCACCAGCTTTGGATAAGAGTTCTTTTAATCTCTGATGTTAAAGGTCAGTATCTGCTTGTACCAGGTTACCAGTTTACCACTGTAAATGCTGATGATCAACATTAAAGTTTGTTTAGCCTCCAGAGCTGCACTCTGGAATAAATAAACTTTTGTTACACGTAGTACATATGACAGATTTTAGAAAAACAAACAAACAAACCCACCACTAACAAAACATTTCAATTAGCAATTCTCTTCTCGTGGTCTTTTTTCTCCAGTGCTTTCTGTGTGAAGGCACAATGAGTAAGCCATGAGTTGCTAAGATGGCAGTGCCTCAGCCATAATTAAGTGCCTGTTACAGAATGCCTGCTGTGCAATTTTGCAGGTAGCATGCCACAGCCAAGGACAGTTACTCAAATGTCCCTTAATATGTCTGTGGTGCTCTTAGTAACCCGTTTGGGTCAGAACCAACATCTCAGCATTCTCAGCTGGAGAAGTTCTGCAACTATGTAGAAAGAACAGACCACTTGCTAATCAAGGCTGGCATTTGCTGTTACAGAAAAAAATAGGCTTTGTAACAAATGTATTCATAAAAGCAGCCAGTCCACTGGTACCCCCACCACCTTTAAAGTTGTAATAGATATTTATCCACACTAACAGAAGCAGGGCACTTTGCAGAATGCTTCTGTTTCAAAGTGCTCCTTTTCATTGTTGTCAGTAATCCAAACCACCCATTCAAATCCTCCCAAGCTAGGTAAAGCACAAACTGACTATAATGACCACAAACAAATCATGATGCAGTGGAAGACAAACCAATGAAATAAACAAAATAAAATATCCACTCCTGTCCTCTTAATATATAAAAACAATGATGTGGCCCATCTGGATCATATTACATAGCAATAATCACCCATTACCAACTAATGCTGCTTTATTGCACACTTCATGTCAGAAAAAATTGTGAAGTTAAACAATAGAAATTCTTCATGACAAGTCAAAAACATGCAACACAAAGACAGTAACATTTTACATCAAGTTCAAGAGATGAAAATGAAATAAAATTTCAACATGTTTTAATGCATTTCTGAATGATTACACATTAAAAAAAGGGGAAATGTCTCCCAAATAACACAGAACTGTCAGCTTAGGCTACACAACACTTCACAAATAAATACATTCCTAGAAGGTTTTCAGAGCATTTATAAAATACCAGTTAAGAGACAAGTTGGTTATATCAATTCAAAAGCTGCCTAATGACGGAAATTTTTTTAAAAATTCTGGCTAATCCAATGTAAGATCATCTCAGAAACACTGCTGAAAAGCTAATTGTGCACACAGTTCTCCACTACATACATACATGCTTGACAAAAGAGCAAAGGTGGGTCTTCTGTTATTATAAGGAATGAAAGTACTCAAGCTTGAAAATATTGTCACAGGTTAACTCATCTTCCTGAAATCCAAAGCAGAGGCAAAATTGAGTTTCCAAGACAACAAATATATAAAACTGGCACTTGTTGCCCAATCAATGGTTCTACTAATAATAGGCTCCTTTTTCTTGTGTCTTAAGCAGCTTTGTGCCAGGTGGCCTTTTGTATTATTCTTACATAGTTTATGAAAGCAAATAATCAGGAAAACCCATAAATCTCTTCAATCATCTTTGAAACAGAGACCTGGATTTAAAGGGAAAAAAAAAGTTAATGAAACTGTGGGCACCAGCCCAGTACTGCACTCCAGCTCCCCAGGCTTTACAAATAAGAGCATAAAGGAACAAAGTCATGACTTCATTTGGCCCTTCCACAGCACACTCAGAGCAGCTGGCTGTGGACAACAAGCAGCACTTTCAGCTTCACACATCACTTCTGTTTACAAACTACCAGCATACTTAAGGACACCTAACTAAACAAAAGGTCATCCATAAACTTATCTCCCCCACAAAAACTCTGTACTAATTAATCTAGAGAAGGAAATGTACAACAGTATCCTCTTCCCTTTTTGCGTTCTCTTTTCGTTACTTTATAATATGTGAACAAAATTAGACAAACAGTTTTGAGGGGATGGAGAGAGACAGAAAAACTGCAGCATGAACCTAAGTCAATTCAAACAGCTTGCTGAATTTCTATAAATTGAAGCCAAGAGAAAGGAAAAATTATGAACTCTTTTCCAACAGAAATTAATCAGCTCAGTCAACTAAACAAAGACTCAGGAAAAAGAAGTATCTGCCTTCAGAAACTTAAAAAGAAAATACATCTCCCACTAACTGCCAGAAGGCATGCTCATGAAACATCTGCCTTAATGAAAAAATACACAACTAAACATAGACTACAAACCTAAGATATTTAAACAACGGACAATTATTTGTAGTGTGTTGTGTAGAAAATGGGCTTTGACACAAACTTTATGTGCCAGTATAATGTCAAAGGAGCCAAAAGCTGGAAAACAAACAAAAAAGCCCAGCACAAAAAATCATCACAGCAGTGGTTTTTTTTAATAAGACCTCTGGAGGCCCCTGGAGTGCTCTTCTAGTGCAAAAACCATCTCAGAACTCTTTTTCCTTCACCACCACCAAATGTGGATAAAGAGTTGTGGTACTGGAGGTCATACAGACACATTTACTCTGTCATCATCATTTAACGCTGATGCAGAAATCGATCCAATAGGTCACCAAATATCTGTGGCTACAGACCCCTCATCACCTAATAAATTGTAAGAGGGGATGTCTAGAATTGAAAAAAATGAATAGTTTGTAGACTTTGTATCAGTACCTGTCAAAGAAATGCCTCAGCAGTGCATCTGCTAGGCAGTGCCTCAGCTAGCAGTCCTTAAACATGAAATCTGTTCTAACATGTAGAAGCACACATTTCTGATAAATGACTGAAGGACTGCTTCGCATCATTTACAAATGAGGATACTCTAAAATCACTACATAAGGAGGAAAATAAAACCTCTGTACTGCAAGGATTGTTTGGTATATTCGAATAAAGTTGGCCTGTCGTGTAAACACACAAACTGGGCTTAAGCAAATGCATATGAAACTCAGACAGCAAGAGAGTCACCTTCTTCCGAGTGGGATTAATAATTTGCACGTTCTGTTACCCTACTGTCCTAAGTCTTCCTATTCACAAACTCCACACAGAAAAATCTGCAAGATTCCTATTGCATCCCATTCTACGTACAATGTACACACTGACAACCAGCATTCCGTCTCTGGACGTACAACTGTGTGGGAAATTAAGAAGGAAGGATCCCAGTAACATCAGCCTCAAGGAAATCAAAGCTCCCCTAAGCAGCTGCAAGGAACTGAGAAACATGGGGATCCTTCACCTTTGAGAGCAAGGCACGTCCACACTCCTGTTGGTAGCTCTGAGACAGATGTTCTGCAGATGCTCGAGCCCTTATTTACCCAGAGAGCAAAGGAAGTATTTGGAGAAGAGTGAGCTAATGGGGTATGGAGGTTGTGTGCAAATTCTCCTCAAGGCCAGAGGCACAAACCTGTTCTGACAGTAACTAATACAGCACAGCACAAAGCCTAACCCACAGTGAGAAGGGTCATCAGTATCCATAACTGAGTATTCAGTAATTTTTAAGAGGTATTTTTAATTCAAAAAGCCATTAAAACCTAAGCTGCAAAACAGTAATCACAACCTTCATTGTGTACCTGCATAATGGCAAATATTGGCAGAAAAATGCAAGATAGTCAACAGCCACTGAAATTTGAGGATGGAAGAGAATCAGTGGTTTTCCATTCAGTTCTCCCCTAAGTACAAAGGAGTTCGAGATCCTTTGATAAATCAAAGTCTCTAAAGCCCATTTCTTCTCTTGTACTGCAGCTTTATACAAAAATATAACAACAAAGTATGCTTCCAATTTTATTCATGCAGCAGCCACTTGATGTCTTACAAATGGACGACAGACCACATTCTATCAGATTTGATTTCTCCATAAAGCTGTTTTGAGTTAGTAACTAAAATATTACAGTGCTAGGGTTTTTCTTTTAATTAATAATTAGTACTAAGCTGAAAATTCTTCAGAAAATTAACTTAAAAAAAAAAATCAGTTGAGCACTGTGCTATGTCCCTCTCTGACACACAACAAAATTAAATGAAATAAAAAATTCATGCAGTAGGGAGCACTCACCTATGCAGCATATTTGTGATAAAAAACTGAAAGAAATAAATAGTCTTAACGCTCGTTTCTTTGGCACTGTGTATACTACACAGTAGCAAATCTGAGTCACCTTAACAAACAACATAAAATTAGAAAGTTGTGATTGTACCGAAGCTGCTGTTGCTCAGTTTTTACATGACCTCAGCGGGACTATTTCCATTCTGAAACAAAGTACACATAATGGTTGCAGTGAGGAAGAGTAAGCTCTACAAGCCACTGCAAAAATTAAATTTACTAAATAAAAACAAAATCAAATGGAATTTTCTTTATATCTCTTTAGCTATCTTAAGAAACAGCTGGTTTTTAAGCAACTATTCCCATATTTATTAAAATCATCAACAACTTATTAAAAAAAGCTCTACATTCATAAAGAATCTTGAACTAGACATGAGATATCGCCTAATTATTCACGATTACTTTATCCATGCAGGACTTTCAGGAAAAATATACCACAAAATCTGCTCATCTTTCCAATAGCAAAATCATGAACAAGTGTGTTCACCTAAACCTGCATGTTTTGAATGTGACACAAACCCAGGCAAAGTGCAATCTACAAGCAACTAACATGTTTTGCAGAAAGTTACTCCTGTGATTTTCAGCCCCACTGTTTGCCATTGCAACAACCTACCAACCTTATTTTTATATAAAATTGCTGACCTTGTGGTTCAAATAGGAGTTCAACATCAATAATCTCTGCCATATGTTCTACTCGTTCCCTGCAAGTGACAATGTGACTATGATCTTCATGCCACAGTTAAAAACATACAGAAGTGCAAAGCGCATGTATTGACCACAAAAAAAAATTGAAAAGAACAAATTAACCTTTGTTTACAAAACAATTAATATCCAAAACATCAAGAAAGCTTGGCTGAAGGTATGATTTATTTTCTGCATTATGTCTTACCTAACATCATCCAAATAAGTTACAGAGAGCTTATAATGCCAATATACATCAAGTGAGATCACAAGTGGGCCAAAGCATCCGGTGACAAGCACAAGCAGAGGAATGTCAAATACGTGCTGCAGATAAGATGGAAAGTAATCCATTTGGCAGATGTTTTTGAGTAGTGTAGAATACAGGATTAAGAAGTGTTCTGTCTCAGTTCAGTTTGGGTTTTTTGGGCTTTATTTTGTTTTTAGAGAAGGAGATTATTTTAATGAAGAAATCATTTCCAGTCTTTCAAAAATGATGAGAGCATGGCAATGCTTCACAAAAATTGTACAGTAATAGATTGTGCTCAAAAAAATACATTACAGAACACAGGGACACTAACGATTTTGAAAGAATCGTTACAACCATATAATATAACCATTGATGTTGGCTTTCATAATCACATTCCTCAATATTCAGCATTAGCACACATGGAAAAGCCGAACAGCTACTTCATGGGTAAAGAATCAAATCAGCTACAAGAATAAATTCAGAAGCTGTTCAAGAGTAAAGTCTTTCTCAACCTTGATTCTAAAAGTTACATACAAAAAAACCCCCAAACTCTAAAACTCCTGGTACAAGACTTCTTGCAGCAGTTGCTTATAGTTTTGTATTTCCATTACAAGAAAAATGAAGCATAGCCATAAACCTAATTATTTTAACAGATGTCATAAATATCCTACAATACACTTTTAAAATATACTTTCATGCTACTACTACTGAAGCAAAAATGAAGGTTCCTCCTATGGCAAAGATTTGATTCAATATCACTCTGGGAAATCAAATAACGCTTCTAATTCCACCTCCTTTGCCCCAACTTTTTTTTAAGAAACATTTGACTTATTCTGAAACAGCTTTTATTTAGCTACCATTCCCTCTATAGCGCTGTTGTTAAGCCAAGGCAGGTTTCAGGTGTCCTTTCAGGACTAGCACAGCAGTATCCAGGCACAAATTCCAAACTGTGTACTAATTTGTCACAGGTACAGCAGCATGCCAATGTCTAATTCAAATCAGACTTCTACTGCAAAGAGATCTGACAATGAGACCATTGCTTCTGTTGTGAAACTGAGGTGCTACAGGAATACAAACAACAGGAAAGTCCCTGGCCTTACAACTCTGCAGACCAATAGATGACTACTATGATAAAGAAACTCAAACTTAGAATTGCAGCAGTCATATGACACTTGTTAAAAGTAAAACCAGTAATTCTGCCTGTTACAGTTGAAAAGGTCTAAAGAATGTATGTTAAAAAAGCCCAAATCATCAAATTAAAAATATTACAAATACTAGAAATTTATCCATATTAATGTTGAATTTGTCATTGAAGTCCACAAAATTTACCTTGTGCAGAAAGTCTGATAACTTAGATCATTTTTTCAAGTTACTATGTCTGAACAATGATTTAACTACACACTTTTCCCTGTATGAGGGGGAAAATGAGCTACAAGCACCAAATCCCTAGATACATTATTGAAACGTGCATTTTGAGAACAGGCAACATACCTACAGGTAGCTTCTGTTGATGATACAGAAACATAAGAATTGTATCGATAGATAAATAAAATTTCAAGGAAAGTACACCCATTACTACTGTAAGACACAACAGAAATATGAGGCACGATTCAAGATACTGTACCTATAAATCGACCTACTTCTGGCATAAAATTAGTAAATAAGGTGCAGGTAACAGCACCATGTTCTTTGCTAAAGACACTGGCTAATTAAATCCCCTGACCTTGCAACAAAACTCATGACCCCAGCCAGGATGCAGCATGAAATGCTACCTCATGGCAGTCCATGACATGCATCAACATTTCTCCCTGTCTCAAGCAATGAAGGATAGGGAAAGAAAACCAGTTTCCATACGCAGACTTGAATGCCACACATCCAGCCTAAAACCATTTACAGTCTGGGCAGTGAAGCCTTAAAGGTATCAAGTACAAAGCTTAGCACAGTGAGGAGTGTTTGTATAGAAGAGTCAAGTTTAAGAGTGTGTTTTTACTTTTGTCCAGCATACTCTGGTTCCTAACACATGAAATTCTGCAGAAAACATGCAATGCAACCAAGAGCCCAGGTAAAAACTTCGTCCAGTGGAGCTTCCTAGAGGCACTCAGAAAAGTTTATGCTGCTGAGAAGGATCTTAGACTTTGAGGAGGGGGGATGTTCTTGTGTTTCTTACTTCTTGTCACTAGAAATGCAAGAACACGTGGCAGATCTGCAAGTGGGATATTCAAAAGCATTTAAGCAGATTTAAGAGCCCCTCGCCAATCAGATACACCAGAAAATTCCAGGGAAAGTGTGCTGATGGAATGACTACATGAATGATTCCTCAACTGGTCTACTCACACTACTTATATCAGCCATTTAAACACCAACACAAAGACCAACAATTCCATGACAGACCTGCAAAACCTTTAAAGCACAAACTGAAATAAAAGCACCATATCTTCCTCCATTATCTCTGGATCCTTAGATCACTGTTCTGCACTAGGAGGGGGCAAATTTTATTGCTTCAGATTAGGTTTGACTCATTTTAATATTGAGATTATTCTCCAATTCTTCTACACTTACAAAATAATTCTACAAAGAGACGAACTTCCTACTTGCCTTTGCTCTCCAGTACTTTAGAAGTTTCTAAAAGATGTGAGCTCTTTTTGATATCGCTATGGTAAGATGCCAGAAATTTGACATGAGCCAAAAATTAACTTTTCAGAAGCATTTCCAAACCATCTGGAGAAGAGGCATTTCCAGTACAAAATAATTAATACCATCTTCAATAAGACACTAAACATACAGTAGTCTGGCCTTTCCTTTGTGTAATTAAAAGTTTTGAAAGCACCGAACTACTCAGAACATATTATGAATAACTCAAAATAATTTTACCTTTTTTTTTTTTTTACCACTATTAGGTTTGAGGTTTTTTTTCTTAAACACAGCAGTGCTGACTTACTTGGAATTGCCGATTAGAACTTTAAATGAACAAGTGTGCATAAAAACCTTCAGGAAGAGCCAAAATCAAACTCGTGACCTTATCTAATGTAAAACTATATCCAAATCAAGTAAAGCAATCATGGTTCTTCACATGAATATCCAAAAACAATGAAAGTACAGATGGAAGCCATAAGTAACTCCAAGAGGCAGAAAAATTCCTCCTTAACTCACACTTTGTCACAGCTGATTTATGGTTTGGAAACAAATTCTGTACCTCAACTCTGCAACATAGCAAGATAGGGGGAGGGAAGAAGGCAGCCCCTCACACAGTGCTCACCTTTGAGCACACATTTTGAACACAAACATCATGTTCAAGGTACATTTTATGTGCATAAGCCTATTGTACTGCCAGGATGAAATATCCTGTGATTCATCAACTCCTTATAAAATGTCATTGAAGAGCTCCCAGATATTCACTAATGCTGCACAAAACTTGACAATACCTCAGTAAAGATTCCAACATTACAATGAGGCAGTTCTAAACTTGCAATGTACAAAATCCTGACATTGGAAAACAAGTTGTTCAAAGCATGTTTGCCTACGTTTCTGAAGGAAACTGTTTAGTTTAATAACCACAAAATAAACCTCCATTTTATTTACTATGATAATTTATGAATGCACATAAAATCTGGGCAATCATAAACTCTGGAAACAACCACTAGCCTTAGAAATAACTACTTAAGGATATCAAATACTAAGTAGGAAAGATTAATAGAGTTTCAGTAATCAGGTAAAATCAAAACTGCAAATTAGGAACACAGCTTGAATTATCTATTTACAAATAATCTACAAATAATCTAATGGGTTCTCCAAAGATCATTACAAAAAAAAAATTAAATCATCTATGAAGTATTTCAACTTCCAGCAAGTCCTACTTTTCCCCCAAAGAAACAATAAATAATGTTTTTATGGGACTTATCCCCAGAACAATATATGAGTGTCAATAAACTTGAGTGAGAATATCATATAAATTTTTTTGAGGTGCTAGCACTGTTTTGTTACCGAGGAAGAGGAGGAGACAGACTCGGGCTCAGTTTGATTCATTTTCTAGGTTGCAGTCTTTCCTGTGCATAGGCACAGACACTATACCTTCCTTCTCACATTTAGTCAATCTTCTGATCTTATCCTCTGTGTAATTTCCCAGTGCCTATATTTTTGAAAGCAAGATTATATCAGGAAGAGAAGTTGTAAGAGGTTCAATTAAGAGAGAGACCCTTTTTTGCCCCGTTTCCAGGGTTCATTTTCAATGTTTTATTTCTGTGCAATGTTTAGGCCAAACAGCTCTTCACATTCTGACTACTTTCCTCCCATCCTAATGAGGATGGTCACACATTCTCATGTGCTCAGAGTGTTGCTGCAAAATAAAAAATTAGTGAATTACTGGTTAGTTCCTTTACATCCTTTCATTTGTCTATTTTTTCTTCTAACATATTAAATACATTATTTCCCTTTCCTCTGAATTCCAGCCACAACCTAGCCTATGATGCTACCCTGTTTTTTAATTCCAAAACATTGGCCCCTGAACTATTGCAGTATTTATTAATCAATTAAAAAAAATAAATCTTTTGCATAAATCTCATGTTGTTACTTGTAAGCCAGAAAAAAGATTTCCAGAAATTTCCATTAAGCTCCTCATTTCCTTACAAATATCTTCCCAGAAATACTCCTTTGCCCCAGAGAATACAAAGCTCCAGCAGAAGTTGAGTTGGTCAGCATCCCCCTCCTTCACTCCCTGCTCAGCTGTTACCTCTTTCCTCAGACTTGAAAGCATTCAAGGCAGGTGTTACTCTGCTATGTGTTTATGCAGCACCCAGCACAACACACTCAGCAATTACTGCTTTTAGGTGTACTCCAACACAATGAATGCATCAACTGTTAAATCATCAACTCTAATTTGAAGAGGGAGAAAAAAAATGTTTTAAATCACTTTTTCCAACAGGTGGTCCCAAATTTTGGGATTAGAGATTACCGAGCTGAAAACTGCCACATAAAAAGCATCTTTCTTTTGGATGACTCCTCAGTCCAGGCCACAGTTCCATCCATCCAGGTACAGCTCCATATCCAAAGAGATTGTGCTGCCCTCCCGTGGTCTGTGAAGATTTTAAGCTCCAGAAGTTGCACACAGAGCTAAGAAAAACTCTGATTCTGCTCTTGAAAGACAGATTGCATAGCTAAAGATCACACTTTGAAGAAAGCAAAAAAGCCAAAATGCTGCTGCAGGGGTAGCAAAGGTCTCCTGATGCCTCTGCCTGAAAGGACTGCTTAGGCTGTGAAGAGGAAACACTAAGAACAGTCATGTTAAAACTCAGCTGTCCCTCAGTTACAGTGTGTAGAAAACAGCAAAGTAAGAGACCTATAAAAACACTGCAAAGACAGGTAAAAACCCCCTAAGTTTAACTCCTTGTGTTGATTATGCTACATAGGTAAGTTAATTATGAATCCCCACACTCTGGGATACGGCAAGTGGGTGACACAAAGGAGCTAAAGGACACAAGCAGTACACCCTATCATTGGTGTAGCTGGGATTTAAGTCTAATGACAAAACTTACAGAACAATCTTCAAAGAAGCAGTGAAGGCATTTTATAGCAGGAAATACCAGAATACTGAAGCAGATTAAACATCCCTTTTAAAGTCAAGATTGGTACTACAGAAAATCAATTTAAATTTTACAGCAGCTTGAAATACTAAGATATTAGTACATTCTTGAAAAAGATTACGAAGAGTTATGTCAACAACAATTTACATTTTATCCAATAGCATATCTAGAATATTTGGAGACAGAAAAGTCTTAACTCCTCCTCCACGTGAATCTCTCTAATTAATACAAATACGATAAATATGTTATCACTGTCTTCTCTACAAAGTGACACTTTGTAGCACAGCACCACTTCTAAGTACACCTTATGGATCATTAAAGGATATGATCTTCTATATTTCTATTCCCCAAAAATACCTTTGATGATGATTTTGAGCCATGTTCAAAACAAAATGTCTTTTTGAATCATATTAATCATCAGGATATTTGCTGGACATTGTTCCAAACCATAACTACTAGAATGGATAAGCATTCCTTCATTCCTCAATAGTAATCTTTCACAAAAATGACCTGCACCTCCATGCTGTGGAGTACTTAGCACAAACTCAACCTCTAAACCTCTGGTTTAGGGGATAAATAATGTAACTTTGGGGCTCTGCTATTCCATGAACAAGGAACATAGAAATACAAAAGGGAGAAGGAAACTAGTAAACTCTACTGCAGTTATATCAGGAGGAAAAGAAAGACCTAATAGTTTAAATGAAACAAAGAGCAGAGTTTCTTAGCAGGCTATTTAACATTCATTAAAGATTTCTGATTAAGATATGAAAAATTAATTTAACAATTCTGTTAAAAAATATCTGCTAAGCACCTATGAGTTAATGGTTTTGGGTTTTATGGCCTTCCATGTGTCTAAGAACTTCAGAGACAAAAGAGAAAAAACCTCACAGTCTAAAGAATAAAACCACTTTTTCTATCTAGGGCAGATCACACTCAAATTCCATGTAGGTAAAGTCAGTTTAGAACAGTGACTGTCAAGTGCAGACATTTTGTAAGAGTTCACTCTGGATTAATCAAGAACATGCTTCAAGCATCAGAACTAAGACTACTGTGAATTTACAAAAGCAAATCATTACGAATTGTCTTCAGTGTTCAGGCCATAAATCTGTAAAACATTTCAACTGGCAAATTTCAGTATTTAATTTTAATTCTTTAGGTATGTTCAGTAAACAAACACAAACCACAAATGGACTAAAAAAAGCATACACTGAACTTTATGTACAGTACTCTACAAAACAAATCTCTCTGAAGCCTAATAAACTCCCAATGAACAAGGACTTGTGAACTGTAAAAATCTTACCTCCAGGAATTAGATCTCATCAAAACCTGAATTTTTGTAGTAGGGGATATTCAACATGAAGCCTTAAGGCCTCAGTAATTCTCTGAGGGCTTACACTTACTCCACAAAGCAAGGCACTGCCACAAAGGTGACACTTTCCAGTATGATTATCAGCCCTATGAAAGTCCATCAATCACACTCATCACAGTGGGATTTTACAGAACAGACCAACACCAAGGAGAATGTGTCCTCACTGAATCAAAATGCTGCTGTTAGAACTCGGTATTATTCCTTCTAGTATGATTTTTAATAAGATACACTAGCAACTGCTGTTTTTTCTTTGCAGATTTTGAATATTTCAGAGGCTATAGGCATGTCATTTAGATCAAAACATCACTTAAGAAAATGCAACAGACTTCAAGCAAACATAAATGTACTGAACTTGTATCCCTCATAATGCATATGCATTGATTCCATGAGGCATAGAAACCAGCTATGTTTTCAAAGAAGAGTATTCATTTTAGTAAATCATTCTGCCTAAAAATCATTACTACATACTAATTTAACTTAGTCATATAATAGCTTTGCCTCCTGTCTCCAAATAGGCATCTTGAAAATATAAAATAATTAATTTCCTTCCCTTGTTTTGCTTGGTAACCCAAGATAATCACAAAAGGAAAGTGGAGGAAGAGCACGGTAACCGTAGGAACAGTGTACATCGTCATGGATGAGTTCTCTGGTTTGGTGACAAGCCTAAGTTATTATTTCCAGCTAAACCTGAAGAATCTTTTGTGTAAAAATTAGTAATTGCATGCAAACTTCCATGAAATTTGTCCTCCGGCCAACTATACAATGTTATATCCCTGAACAGTCAAAAGATTCTAAGAAGTCACATATGAAATACAAAGTTTTGCAAGAATACCCTTTTTAAGGCAAACCAGTAAAACAAGATATACCAATGTTGCCTGTATTACAAAAATGAGCATCTTTTCTTTCTCTTTGTTACTGAAAATTATTTACTTCTCAAGTATTTATCAAGAATATGAGGCAACCTGGCTGTATTGCCATCACAGGTTTTCCAGATCTTGAACTGCAAAACATAATGCACACATAAATGTGGTTTAAACTTATTTAAATGAGTGCAGCAAAACTGTAACTTTAGGGAGAGGTTAATGAGAAGCAGCTTCAGCTGAGTTTCCCTAGGATTGTTACACCCATGTGGCTTGCAGGCAAAGAGCTGTCTGATATGGAAAAATCAGTTGAAGAAGAAGGATGAGTTCCTGCTTCAGGATGCCTGAGACACTGAAACAGGCTAAAAAACTATTTAAAAAAAAAATCTTCAAAGTCGTTCAAAAAGTTCTGACAGGCTTGAAAGGGAAAGAGAACTTTAAAGTGTTTCTTTTAGCTCTTTTTGTTTTACAGAATGAATAACTGTCTGGATTTAATTTTAAAAATACAGTTGCTTTTAACATTTAAAGTAAAATATACAATTTGCATCTCTTGATTAGCAAAAATTTTCATAAAATATCAGTTTCCCTAAACCATCTTTGATTTTTAAGCATAATGTATTCTCAACTTGGAAAGCATCTTTCAAGTAAAAATATTCAAAAGGTAATACCAATATAAAAAGCAGAACAAAATAACAGTGACCTAGCCTCACAAAAAAATTCCAGAAACAAACTGGATATATCAAATCAATTTTGACAACAATTTCAACTCAAATAACTCTGCATCTAATACACCATTTATTGCACAATTATTATATTATTCAGTTCTATGAGCAATTACAAACAAATTTAACATGGACATGAAGTCACAGACTTTTATATTGGTTAGAAGATAATTATATCAGTAAGTGCTTTTCCTTTCATTAAAACTAATTTTGTTCATGATGAGTTTGGAAATTTTCAAAATTTTCTTCTTTTCCTGATGAGAGGCCACACTACATTAAAGTATCCTTTACTTAATATCAGTTCTGGAAGCTGAGGGTAACACTGATCCTTCAGGACTGTTGTTTGGTAGGCACCAAGACTGTTTAATCAAAACATCAGTTAATTCCACAGAACTGGAACACCGTGCTCTGTGTTATGGCTCTAGCCTGTGTTATTCAAAGGTACTTAAGGTTCAAAGATGTTTCTAAATTACAAATGTAAACATTGTTTTACTCTTGTTGGCCAACCTGATATGTTTAACCACACATTTTTTAAATTTCTTCCTAAAAACTGCTGTCCTTCCTAAGTTATTCTTTCACTTTACAATATCTAATTTAAACTAGTTTATCTAGATTAAGAATCTAATATCTAATTTTATCTATTTTACCCTCCATTCTGGAGAAATAAAATAATACTGTGAACCTGCCACTCTTCCTTAACCAGCTATCTTTTTAGCATTATTATTATTCTTCTATGAATCATTCTTCTTGACACAAGCAATTACAAACTTAGTTTATAGCCAGAATCAGGTAGGACACAGGCACAGATGATCATACCATCCATCTAGCTTTAAAATTTATGAATTAGTGAGTTTAAAGAATGCTGCTGATATGAAGAAACAGAGTACAGAGGCAGTTCTAACTAGATTAATATTTCAGATCCTGTCCAAAAAAAGAAAATAAGAGTTGCTGGGCAAGGCAGGGAGTAGGAGGAGCTGAGGAGAGTTTGGGGATTGAGAACTCATTTTATAAAACAACACCCTAGTCAACAGGTAAATTAATTCTTAAAATAGCCTCACAACTATTTGCATACTTAGTCTTCAAAGAAAGACCACAGGTTTTCTCTCCTCTGTAGACAAATCAGCTGATGCCTTAATTTTTAAGTTATGCATACTAAAAGAACAAATTCTCAGCCTAAAGTATTCAGTAAAAGTAAACAACATAAAGGCAACATTTTCAATATTATCTATCTCTACATCATGAAGGCTGCTTCATTTCCCCTCACCCTCCAAGAAAAAAAACCAAGCCACATTTACAGTATAGTGTTAATTATTCTGTGGCTTATAAATCAAGGTAACAAGTCTCTTCACAACAACAATTTAAGGGACAGCCCTATCACTGAACAGTAGTTGCTGGGCTTTTCAAATTTTGTCTCATTTTAAAAGCTAAGCATTCTAAAAAATCTAAAACTTTCTCAAAAGTCTGAACACCAGAATGCAAACAAAGGGCATGTATCAATCAGGGTATCATTTTATTCAGGTGAACCTTTTTGTGACAGTTTTATACAGTCATTTAATTCAGCCATCAACTCCCTACCAATCACAAAGCAAGCATAAATCAAACAATCAGAGTCATTCTGTCTTCAGCTAGGCAGGCATGCATTGTCTCCCAATAAATTAACACTCTTTCCTGTGTGCCCAACACAGAAGCTGTGAAAGGCCTTTTCATCTTCCATATTGGCTTTATAAAAATTGTGCATGGAAAATTTCACCTCTAAAAGTCAGACATTTGTCCCAGTCAATTCAATACTGTGAATCCGTTTTTTACTAGAAATAAAAACTGCATTATCTACCTGACATGATTCACTAGGAGCTATGTTTATACCCAATCCATTACGTTTGTTTGGACCAGCTATAAAGTTAAAGGATTACATGTGTTCCATTAATTGGTAAGGGCAAGCAAGCTGCACTTGTAAAATGCAGTTGTTTTGATCTAGCTTTATTTATTTTTCTCGTTTTTAAACTGACCTTCTTCACCTCAAATTCTTCACGCATTCTGTAATTGACCCCTCTGCCTCCTGCTGTGCATGTACAGGGGTCTTCCCAGTTTCACCTGACACTAAGTAATGTTTCAGCTAAGAAGTTCTTTTTCTGACCTACTACAACTCCTTCATTCAGGAAAAAGGACGGAGGCACTATCTACAAGCCTGCAGAATTCAGTTCCTACTTGTTACATTCACTCTTTGAGCAATTTCTTTGGAAAGAATAGTATAAATTTGTTCACAACTAACCACTACCTTTGTAAGTAAATACCATCTCATGCATACTGTGACTGAAATGATGGCTCATTTCAGATGAGATACCACAAATAAAGCACTTCTTTTAAGTACTTCCTGCTTAACAAGTATTTCAACTCATGAGAAAATTAGTAAGGGTTTGTAAGACTGTGGGTCAGTTACTTCTCATTTTTGAATTTCACAGTTGGATAAAAAGTCAATAAATAAAAAGATGTTTTCAAGAAAAAAAATAGAATCCTGTTTTTAAAAGATCTCCTTTTTTTGTTTGTTTCTTTCACAGTGAACACAATGTTTGATGAAAAAACATGACAGTACCAAAGGCTTTTATCTCCATATATCCTCAAAGTGATAAAGCAGCAACAAGGGTTATCACCATCCAACCCCACATTCACACACTTTCCCCCTCCCTCTAATGTGCTTTGGATGAGCCTAAAGGAAGCACCTCTAATCATATCCAGCCAAACTGATCTTAACATCCACAAAGGCTTTGCAGTGAGTAGGAAATGAACCTGAAGACAATGAATGCATTCACACACACAGGACCAGGAACACAAGCAAAGATTCCACAATTGACTGAAGTTCCAAAAAGGATTAAAAACCCCCTTTCTACTGCTGCCTAATAAAACCACAGAGAAGATGTTGCATTTCTTTGCTGGTCACAAATTAAATACAATCTCCTCTTTCCCAAACTTCACATATAATCAGCAGTAGCACACTATTTCCATTCAACAGTCTTATTGGCTTCAACAGGCTAATTTCAGAAGCCCCCCTTCCCAAAATTTTCAGGCACTGCCTTGCTAGGGAAAAAATGAAAACATTTCCTATGATGACATACATCAGTACAGTGAAATAATCACATGATGTATCTCATTTCCTTCTGTCTCACATTGTGACCACCTATATTTTATATTCTGACCTGCCACCCTCTTTTTACTGTCTGTCCATATTGCCAACCACAGTAACTTCATTCCTATGGAAGGCATCTATGGATGCCTTTACTTCTATGGAAAACTCAACACAACCAAGCAATAAGCTTGGTTAGGATTTCTGGGTTGTGCCAATTGCCGACTGAAATCAAGGTCAATCTTTTGTTCCCAGTTTGGTCATCAGCTGTTGGTGACCTGAGGGAAGTTACATCCCCATGTGTCACAAACAGACTGAATTTTAATACAGATTTGAAATTGCTTACCTGTCTTAGAGAGCTCTGAAACATACTGAAAACTGGTATATTTTCCTATGAAACAGTTAAGCAGCTTCACAAGAAGAAGACCCTGTTAAATACACAGACATACAAACCCTCACCTTCCCCAGGACTGACAGCAGATGGTAGACTGGTCCAGTCTAGGGTCCAGCTGGGGCATGGATGAGGAGAAAACTTTGCTTCAATTCCATTTTCCTACATGAAAGGAGGAAAAAAAATAAATTAAGACCCTTTACCCACTTAAGTTGGTATCAAAATTCTCATCAAATTTAATGGCATCAGATCAAACTGCAACACTGACAGCCTAAGTGAAACTGAACAGGCAGATGACTCTACATTATACAGCACTCAAATTATGTATTTCTCTCATTCTCACAAGAAAGCCGTGTTCATTTTTTTTAGGAAATGCTGTCAGCTACTATGCAAAAAATATCAAATTATGGAACATGACGGACAGTTTTCTTTATCAAAACTCATTAGGGTTCCCAGATGTTCAAAGATTTAATGAAACGGCAAAAAATCCCAAAACCAACCCAACTGAAAAGGTTGGATAATGAAGCCAAACATAAAAGCAACAGTTTTTTGTCATTCTTTATATAAATACCTTTAAAAGAGAAATACAAAACTGCGATTCAAACAAAAAGTTACTTTGATTATTCAGAATAATTGATAGGGCTCCAGCAGTCCTATCTTTGCCCAATTCCTGAATGAATCAAATATTGGAAGAGAAGAAAAAAGCAGAATCACTTCTAAGTCAACGTGTATCAGATTTAACACAAACAAAGGGTATTAAACTGTTCAAGGCTGTCAAAATCAGCTTATACAATTCTAATAAATTTTGCCTACTCCAAATCAAGCCAATATGGCTATAAAAATAACTCATTAAAAAACTTAAATTACCATTAACTTAGTCATGGTTGGCCTTGGACCACCTATAAAATGACTGTCATCATTATCCTCTTCTAACTCATCAGGAACTGAAGAGGAGTCCTGTAGCTGCTCCTCTGGAGCAGACATCAACTCTGGAAGCTGGAGAAGCTCCATGTTGCATTTGCCAGCAGCTTTCTTTACTCCAGGTACTTCTTGAACTCTTTGATACCAACTGGATATCAGTGGCAAGTTTACCAGATTTTTGCCTTGTTTCTTGCTGGAAACCTAGAAAAATAAAATGGGAAGGTTACTTGCTAGTGTAAATTTCTTGCAACAAGCCACCAAAAGGCACGAACTACAGTAGTGAGCTCAGCTCTATGCCAAGCACATGCATTCACAGCATGATGGCAGAACAAAAATCAGCTGGTTCAGAGCTCCAGGTGGAATTGCCAGTTGGTCATTTAGACTTTATCTGCAATTCCCATTTGCTTAATAGGATGAAAAGGTTTACATGACCAATTTTAACCATAATTTCAGTCAGTAACAGGAAAACTCCATTTAAAAAATACTCTTAAATGTGTGCTATTTCCTAACATAGGAACGATTAGTTTTGGCCGGTTGTTAGACAAAAAACCCCAATGCAGTAATTTGCAATGAATACTCGACTCTAAGCATGACATTATGGTACCTGAATGTTCTTTCCCACAAGTACCCCTTGAAAGCTCATCCAACAACAGCTATTCTGCTGGGAACTGCAAGCCTGAAATACCTTAGACTATGTGGTAACAGGCATACATTACCCCTGGTCTTTACTCAAGTCTTTGCACTACATCTGTGACTTTTTTTTTTAATTAGTACTGAATATTTTTTTTAATCGTGTGTTTACTCAGACTTTTTCAGAATATTAAGATCATATTTTTATACAATAATGGTAACTAGAATATTTCTTTCTGAATTAAGTGTATGTGATTATGAGTTAATATTGTGGCCTCCAATAGAAATTAGTATTCTAAGTGTAAAACATGACATAAAAAAATTTTTTACTTAAGAATATGTTGCACATATTAAAAAAAACCACCCAAATTATATTTTAACATGAAGTCCAGCTACTTTTAAAAAGGATGCATTTGATGAAATTAAATTAACTTTTGTTTAGATTCCCAAATGTTCTAGAACAATGGAGATCATCCTGTTACAGGAGAGGTGGTGAAGTCTCCTTAGAGACACTCAAAATACGACTGGACACGATCCTGGGCAACTGGCTCTAGCTGACCCTGCTCTGAGCAGGGTGGTTAGACAAGATGAGCTCCAGAGGTGCCCTTCAACCTCAATTATTCCAACTTCAACTATTCTGTGATGCTGTGCCTGCTTTAAACAGAAAATTAAAAATCATGATTACAGGAACAGGCAGAAAAGGCCACGCAAAAAAAGCATTCCTCCATGGATCTGTCCACAGTGTGGAAACAGAAATTGGTAAAGAACACTTGAAATGACATGAAATTTGCAACAGCTCTCCTGGCATGCTGTGTTTGTAATATGCTTAGGGTAATCACAAGTAATTAGCAATAGCTAAAGGAGCAGAAGAAGGATGAACTGTGTAACTTTAGTAGATAATTTAATATCCTAATAGTAACACGGGCAAAAACACATTAACTCAGTTAAGGAAGAATTCTTTTGGAAAGCAATTCTAAGAGGCACTGCTACACTTGTTATCAAATATGTTCTAAATTGTATTTTAAAAAGTGAATAGTGGTTTCTCCCAGATGAGGAACTGAGCTTTTGTTATACTTCTATTAATTTTCAACAGTTACAACTAATAGAAAGTGAAACAAAGGTAACCTCAATGATAACAGCAATGAAATGAGGTAATGAAAAACACCCCTTCAGCTTCATTATCCTACTTGTGGTAATTATAATTACAATCAGCTAGTCAGGTCTCCTCATGCTTATGGGATGATATTTTCCAGACACATACACACTGAAAACTTCATTATTATTCACACCCTTAATTCAAAGTGGAACTGCAGCTACAGTGATTTTTTTAAACACAATCCAGGAAGTCCAGTTATACAAGTGACAAATAACACTTTAATAGAGAATTAAAACTCTGGCACTCCCATCAACAAGAGCAGTTTCAACTCACTGCCTGCAAGAAGCTTTCAGATGCAAGTTTTACAATTTTGATGATAACTGTAAGCATCAAGGTAAAATTGCTTAGAAAATGGTAATTCCCCAGAGAACAGAAATAAACAAACATCATCCCAGAGCTCTTGTAAATAAGGTAAAAGTTGAACTGAAAGCCAGGTTTTTAGGGCAATCCTTGGTGTGAGCTAACACAGCTGTACTGTAAAATACCAAGTTCATAAGAACACCAGGGCCCAAGGGTAACACAAAAAAAGTCAATAAATACAGCATTCTCAGCTACTCACAGGACCTCTGCAGAATGATTTCACCTACACTGCTGAAATCAATTAAGCATCTGATGCAAATATCTTCTCATGCCTAGCACCAGTAAATCACACATTACTCTAAAAAGTTAAGCTCTTATCTAAAAAGGCCTTGGAAAAACAAAGACTGAAATACATTGATGCTTTTTAAATAGCAAGAAAGCATTTTGTCTTAATATTTTTGTTTTGTATCATCCATACAGAAGTTGCTGTTCACCTCCAATTATGTGATTTGCAAAACAAAGCAGATGTGAATTAAGAAGCATTTCTGAAAAATAACTCATCATCTTAATTCAAAGGCAGCATATTGCTATCATCATAAAGAAATCCACTGAGGATGATGATATTGGTTAAAGAAGTTATAAAGTGAACATTTGCCGCATTATTAATATTTGATAATCATTATCTTGATTTTAGAGATTGTTATTCTCAATCTGCCTAATAGCATCTTCTCCAGGAATTCCATTTGTTTTCAAACACCATAAGGGAAATTTGGCAAACCAACTTGCAAAATCAAAATGCAAATGCTCCTGGAACAGACACCAGCTTAGGCATAAATCTCATAGAGTAACTACAGGAATATTGGTAGGAGGCAAACTCGTTTTATCATTTTACTGTAATGGGAAATAAAGACATAGCTGTCATTTCCTTAAATCTTTCCTGTGCATATATCCTCATAAAACTAAGTACAAAGATTGTGCTGAGCAAGACTCTTGCACAGTCTTGCCACAGAAGCTTCTCCCACTGTAGAACTATTTTTTAAGTTGAGCTCAAGTCACCTGTACCAGTATTTTAAAATTATTATTTTCTGGGCAAATTGGTACCAAAATATTTCAGTATAATATTTTAACAGTTAACAGTGTTTACTAACCATTGATATGCCATGTATTTATAAGTAACTTTAGAGATCTCACCAATACCTGTTTTTGTGTTTGTACAAAAACAAGAAAGTCTTTGATTTTGGGTTATGGTCACATTGTAAGCACCACAATATGTTTCAAATTAACATATTTTACAACTTTTAGGTTCTTAAAAAACATACATGTACACTAGTTAATATTTGCAGAGTTTGTCATCTTACCAAGAACTGGTGGATGCATGGCAAAAGCACTAGATCTGCCACAGTAAAATAAAGCCCTTCTGCAAAAACGTGCTCCAAGAGCGGAAGGTCAGAGGTTTTTGTTCTTCTGATGTGAGGGGCCTCCCTGCTGATTGCATCTGGTGCTTCCTGGGCAAGTAGTTTAGAGAAAGCTACACTCAGTTCCAAACTTGAGGGTGGATGTTCTTGGACTTCCCCTGGTTTTGATTCCTCTGTTGCTTCTTTACCAAGCACAGGCACTGCAGCCTTGGCACCTGCCTTCTGCTGTTGAAGTTTTTGCCTTCGAATTTTGTCATCATTATGTACTCGGACAGGTTCTCCAAGCTTCCTTTCTAACAGCAAAATGTCAGGAGGAATAGCCTGGCAGTGCTCAGGAGAGGCTGTCAAAAATCTTTCAACAGCCAGAGGTATGCTGATCTCACAGAGTCTGGTCCACTGGCTAACCTGTCAAACAAATTTACGTAATTAACGTCTCTACAGAAAGAGAAACAAAATCCAGGGTAACTTCTGGTCAACTTCAGCTTTAAATACATTCTTTGTTAATCTTAGAAACACAGATATTTCTGTATTACTTTTGCAACAGCAGAGTTAGGAAGCTAAACCTTATATATAACAGAATGAACAGTTATCCAGCATAGCATATTTTTATTTCCTTATTATTGACATAAAATTAGGGTGGCTGCACAACTCATAAGAAGCAAAGCTGTGAACTGGGTTGAAGGCACAGTAATCAATGGCAACCATGGAAATAGCAATCATGACAGGGTGGAGTTCAACCTCCTGAGAGGAGTGAGGAAGGCAAGCCTAGATGGATGAGCTGCCAGATGAGTAAACTGCTATGTGATAAATGGGCTGACATCTCAACTCAAAGGGTAGTGTTGGTTAATGGCTCACACTCTACCTGAAGGCCAGTTAGAAGTGGAAATCTTTAAGGGTCTATCCTGAGGCCTATCCCATTTCATCATCTTTACCTGGAGGGGGGAGATGGAATACAGTCCCATCAAAGATGACAGGGAATTGAGCAGAGCAGACAACAAATTCCCAACAAACTCCAAGATAGAACTGCTATTCACATGAGCCTGCACAGACTAGGGAATGGGCTGAGAGGAACTGGTGTGAAACTCAATAGAATATTCCACACCTAGGAGGGACTTATCCCCTGGAATGGTACAGGCTAGGGACTGACCACCTGGCCAGGTAGCCACTCTGCTGAAAAGGCACTGGACAACCTGGTGAGGATAAGCTAAACAAAAGCCAGCAGTGCACCTTGACAGTGAAGGCTAACAATACATGGTGCTCTTGAAATCAAAATTAGCAAGAAATTAGGTATTTCTAAGTTTACTTTAAAACTCATTTATACTGCTAGACATGAAACAAAGATCTGACCTATTTTTTAACATCAAGGTTCTTTTTGTGCTGCTAGAAAGTAATATCTGCAAAAATAATTATTTTTCATCTTTATGCCAAAATAGAGCTACTTCCCCATAGAGGAAATTGCATTTTCTAAGCAAATTAAGTTTTTTACTAAAAGAACTTACTTGACACCAATATTAAGAGTCCATTTCAGAGCATTTAATGCTTATTAAAAAGCCAATTAATGTATCTAAGAGAGAGACACACTCACTTCAGCACAGGCTTTTAAGCAGGTCTTCTTAAAGCCCAAGAGTTCCAAAACATCCTTTTTAGATGGATCTGCCTCGAATGTTTTCTGTATTATATGTCTTAAGACCACAGAAAGCCCAGCTCGGCAGAATTTGTCATCTTTCACGACAACAGCAGGTAAAGTGCAGCTCTGCACAACCACTGGAAGCTGACACCTGGAGATTAAATGGACCTCAAGATCACCAGCGAGGTTTTTTGTCACACACTGCTCACCCACATCTTCGCCAGTCGGCACTAAAAAAACTTTAAATAATTTGCAGTCACAGTAGGATAGCAAAAACAGTGAGATAGATGTGTGAAGAGGAAAGATACTATCTCTGCACTGATGAGAAAAAGCCAAATATAAATGTTCTTCAGCGACACTATCTTTCATCTTCTTCCTGAGATGAAGTTCCTGAAATAGAAATCAGAGTACAATATTCATAAAAGAACACAGAATTTAAAAAAAAAAAATTATATCACTGTTTCTTCCACTATCTGCTACAACTGATTTTAACATAAGACACTACTAAAGACATCCTGCCTGAATAATTGGCAGGCCATTTTTGAGAGAAAAGAATAGTTCCACATCTACATTGTCTCTTCACATACAGACCATGGATAGGAAAACAATCTCTTTTTTTTTAACATTTTAGCATATTTCTGACATCAAACAAAACCTCAAGAAAACGTTTCATTTTCAATTTTTAAGTGTGTACACATTTTAGAGCAAGGCTTTTATTTTTTGACATCAAAATCTCCCATAACATTAACCATGTATTACTGAAAATAGCAAGTTCCTGAGCCTATATCTACAACAGTCAGTTCCCTAATACAAACATCCATTTATAGCAGGTATTTAGGCCATGGGAAACAATATTGGTTTCAGCATTAAAAATTAATCTAGAGTTGGGTGAGATAATAACTGAAGGACACATAAGCAAATAAACATTCATCTCATGACACTACATGAACACCTCAAACACACAACTACTTTAAAGCAGTAGAAGTCAACAGTAGCAGAGCTGAGATTAATATTTTCTCAGTATACTAAAAACTCAAATTAATTTTCCTTATAGTGGGTTGAAAGCTACATTTTTCCTACTATAACATGGCACAGGAATTTAACATAAGGCACTGATGCAGTAATTCTTCTGCTCCATCACTCAGCAGAATTGCCCATCACCTTACAGATGACAGCTGGCATTGAAAAGCTTTAGACACTAGATGGCCCTCTTACAACAAGCGTCACGGACCACAGCTCGGGCGCAGGGAGGACAAGAAATTTAAATGCTGCTAAGAAAGCCCAGAATGGGGTTTTATATAAATATATATAAAGCACGAGTGACACTGGAACAGCATCAGTCTTTCACATAACTCTGTAGATTAATAAGGTCTTTGCAAAACTACATGAATATGATGCAAGTACTTTTTAAAAAAAAAAGTTTTCATTTGATACATCTTGATTATTCAGTTTATTTTTTTCCATGTAGACATGTACATCACGCTTAGTACTTTATACCACCTACCACAGGACCAAATCAATTGCCCTAAAAGAGGCAGTGGAAGAATAAAATCAAGTCCACCTGACATTAAGAATGTACTAACATCTGTTACAGTGAAATATTTTTAAGCCATTAAATAACAAGAACAGTGGCTTATAATGTGGCTTTTCTTTAATTAATACACATTGACCTTAACAATCATTTCACCACTGAATTTTTTCTTCTGGTTGACCTTCCTGGACACAATCAGCCATTTTGATCATTATCATGCTGTACGAGCCTTCTAAATATTTTCATGAATTCTGATGAGGTTTCTATTTCCAAAGTATATTATTCTATAGTTTACAACTTGTAATCACCTGCTCTTATAAATTATTTTTAAAAACTTCTTAGAAGTAATTTTAGCAAAATGGGCTTCTGTAATGAGTGCAATTTTTTACATGGGTCATTAGACCATCAAAGCATTCAGTCTGGATTTATTTGGATTATAAGTTATTGCAAAAATTACTGTGTCACTCCACCACACCAGTAACTGAACATCTCGCAGACTTTCCTCTCAAAGAGCCTTGCAAGGTGGAAGTTTCCTGCGTTCCTGTTACACATATGAAAAAGCAAAAGCACAAAGAGAATTTTTTGTTTAGTGTCACACTGGAAGTCTGTCCTAGGGCAAGCCAAAAAATTGGACATTTTTCCTTAAGGGCTTTGCTGTTTGGTTGGTTGTGAGATTTTGGGGGTTTTTTAAGGTCAGTCCACGACAATGAAAACTACAATCCAGCTAACTGTATTCTCAAACCTCTCACAGAAGAGAAACTAAATTAATCCATCCAGGAGTTCTGTCTATAAGTGACTTTACCTGTGTTTCCTCATTGTTTCCTGTGAGAAGATAAGGTTCTTTTGAATCATCACTTAACTGAGCTGTACACCCTTACACTGCCACACCCCACCCCTCTGCCATATTCACTTCAGAGAATTCCTCCCAACATCTTGTCTCTAAGCACTGACATTATAAAGTTGCTTCCTATATTTTTTGTTTCCAAGACAGGCACTTTTCGGCCCTGTTTTGGCTCTGCAGAGTCTATCTTCCTTGTGGATTTATGCACAGATTTTCAATTCAAAGACTTAACAGCCTACCTGGTTGCCCACTCTCACTTAAGTATTTTCACATAACTACTACCCATCCATTAAATGTGTTTATTAATCCCTTGGCAGCTTACTAAGACAAAAGCAGACGCAAACATACAGAATAAAATGAAACGTGCAACACAGAACTAACCAAACCTAATACGACATTGCACTACTTGCTCACAGTACTTTTTCCCATCACTTTTTTCTCTAATTAGACTGTAAATTCTGTGGGAAGAGATGGATTTTTATTCTATTGGCCATATTTACAGTGGCTGCTGTTTGAAAGAGGGAAAATGAGAAGCAATGATCAACGCAGGATTTGCACCGTAACTTAAAAGACGAAGACAAATAATGTTGCCTACCTTTGGTATAAAAGACAGCCACTTAAAAATTATAAACATTACATAAGCCTAACTTTCACTAGCTGTGCTGTTTTTTACCATTTTCTCTTTTCTTTCAACATGCACTAAACAACAGCTAAATTAGTTTCACTCAGCTGCCCTGTTAACAACGTAATAAAGAAAATCGCTGCTTTAAAAACAAGTGTTTCCCATAAAAATTAAAGACAAATAAGTAAGTACATAAACATCCTCTTCCTTTTAGTCCCTGAAAAAGACCTCATTCATTTGTTAATTACTGCACGGTAAAACGGAACTTTTGTTAAGCAGACGCGTTAACAACAGAAAAACGCTTATATAATAATATAATGCCGTTTAAAAGCGTAGCAAATATTTAACGTAGTGCAAAGTAATATTTGTGCTTTAAGGCACATAACTTGAGAGGCAGGAGTTATATTTCTATCCAGGCGACCCATGTGCTGGATGAGTTCAGGGCCACCCCGACACCCTCAGGGAGCCCTGCGGGAAGCACAGAACAGCTTCGGACGCGAGTTTCAGGCGAGGCCACAACTAAAGTGGAAACTGTGGATGGTTCTGGAGAGCCAGACGCGGGCGGGCCATGAGGGACAGAGCCGGGATATGGGGGACAGGGCCGAGACTCAGGACAGCAGCACACGCCTGAGCTCGGCTACTGCACAGAGCGACACCGCCGAGCCAGAACTCCCTCACAGACCCACTCCCTAAAGCCTCTGCTCCCAGTTCCTCTCGGCGCCGCGGCAGCGCTGCCAAAACAGCCCCGAAGCTTTACCACCGCCACTTTCCCTTCATCCCGCTCCTTTTCCTTACCCCGGCCCGGCCGCTTCCGCCCCGGCTCCGCCCCTTCCTGGGCGCGCCCCGCCCCGGCCGCACGCACCGCCCGGAACTGCCGNCAGGAGGGAGGAAGAGGGGAGCCCTCAGGCACACTTGGCGGCTCTTGCCCTCGGATCCTGGTGACCTTTGGGTCTCCCGCGATGCCCGGAGGGCCCGGGCGGAGCGGCGGCCGCGCTGTCCCTGTGGGACACGGTGGGGCCAAGGGACGGGCCTTGCTGGGCACGCCCGAGCCGCGGCCCTGAGGAGGTCCGTGCTGGGCTGTAATGGGTGTAGGGGGGTGGTGTTTTATTCTTTTAAGCTTTTTCAAGGGTTGCTTTCACATGAGAGGCCTTTCCTTCGTTTGTAAAAAGAAATCCCAGGGAGAAATTTGCAGCACGTAGGTTGCAGAGGGTCACGTTGTTGCTTTGGTGAAACTATTTGAGAAATTCGGTTTTAACTAAAGTTTGCTTCTCTCCCTGAGAAATTAGCAGGAGGATGATACCCAGGAATTTGTGCACTTGATAAGTTTCAGTAGAAACTGAATAAGAGAAAGGTGGAAGCAGTAGTGGAGGTGTACACAATTTACCAGTGGCGTGAGCCATTGAGCAGTGACGTGTTGAAACAGCATCTTCAGGTCCATTTTGTGCAGAATATTGAAGCTCAGAAGGTAGCAGGGCTTAGCAAATCTCAGTTGTGCAGGTACAATTATCACAGAATGTCCTGAGTTGAAAGGCACCCATGAGGATCGTGCCATTTATCAGGAAGAGGAGTCACAAGGGAAATACGGCGCCGCTGCTGAGTGGAGCAAGTGTGTTAGTGACACCAGACACTGATAAGGGTCAAATAAGTGATGTCTTCTTTGCCACAGACTTGGTCTGGAAGGTCTCCAAGGCCTTTTGCCATGAGGCAGAGCTCAAGGAGAGAGGGAACCACAAGTTGTGGAAGAGGATTGAAGCAGGATTGCTTCCCTGATAAGTGCATGGGCCCAGGTGGACTGCATTCAAGGGTGCCAACAGCTGGCAGGTCTTCACAAAGCTGCTTTCTGTCACCTTTTAAAGGCCATGAGAGCAGGGGAGATCCCAAAGGTTGGAGAAAGACAATCTTCAAAAAGGGCAAGAAGGACAAGCAAGAGAGCTACAGCCTGGTCAGTCTCATTCCTCCCTTCTGTAGAAAGATCATGGAGGAAGCCATTTGTAGGCATGAGAAGGAACAGATGGAGACTGGGAAAGCCAGATCTACCAAGGATAAATCATGCCTGATCAATTGGCTTGCCCTCTGTGACAAAGTAGCTAGATCTGAAGATGAAGGGAGTGTTGGATACCATCTGCAGTGGGCTTAGGGGGATATAATGGAAGCTTTAATTCGCCTGAGGATATTATTGGAAGGATAGAGCCATTCTTTGTACTCAGATGCACAGTGGGAGAATGAGAGACAGCACAAGTTAGAACCTCCAATTCACAGCAAGGAAATGAGGACAGTGAGGCATTGGGACAGGTTGCCCAGAAGGATTTGCACATTCCTGTCTTTGGAGATTTTCAGGATCCAACTGGAAAAGTCCTGGGCAAGCTGGTCTGAATTCAGTGTTGACTTTGCATTGAACAGGAGGTTGCACAGGATGGCTCTGTGGGGTCCCTTCCACAAGGAATGATTCTGTGACTCTAAAATAATTGACTGTTTCTGTGGAGAAAACAGCAAATACAGGGCAGTAGTGTAATCTTAAAAATTTTGGATAAACTGGTTACAGTGATACTGATTGGAATACTAATTTAAAAGTACATTATAAAATATGTTGTAGAATAGAATGTAAAATTAAGGATGCCAGTACTAGTAACTCCACAGCAGGAGATCTTACACGTCTTAGAAGATTCTTTGTAGAAGATGACAAAGAAATTAGAACTGATTAATACAATTGTTCTGATTAATACAGTTATCCAAGCTACTGAAGTGTATGAGTTTTGAAATGTCCCTTGTGGAAAGTAACAGAGAAATTATGCTGTCATAAATCAAGTGCTTATTAAGATACTAAAGCAAAAACTGAAAATAGAAGTTCATTTGTTCCTTCTTTTAAGATTTTCCTTGATCTACTTTCTTAAGACTTTCATTAGATCTGGAAGTGACCTGAAAGAGGCATTATTGGTAAATAAGCAAAATCTGCCACTGTCACTGTTAATAGATATAGTCAGGAAGAGGGTAAATTCTGAGGAACAGAAGGATCCAAAGGGACAGGGGAAAAGTGAATTGATTTTATGGTGGTAAGTGGAAAACAGTGCAGTGAGTGTGTTGGAAGGAATTACAAGCTGTTGGTTCACTTGACTGGGTTTTAAGGTAACTGCTACAGATCTTGAAGGTAGCTGGAAAGGAAATGTGAGTGAAAGGCCTTTTAATCATCAGTGGCAGTAAAAAAATAAAAATATTATGAGTCTACAAAATAGTGGGTTTGATAATAGTATTGCAATATAAATATATCTATACTTTCTTGGAAAAATATCTTTAGTAGTACACATGCCTCAGAAGATAATAGGAATAGGAGTTCAGAAACAGGTGGATGAAAATATGACCATATCTGGAAATGGAATGGAAGTAGATCCATTGTCATCATAACTTAGCTGCAAGTTATGATGAATAAGATGATACATGGGCAGGCATGCAAAATAGTAGATGGCAAATGAATGAGAAAAAGAAGAGGGCTCCTACACCCTATAAATCTGATAAGTCTTAAATTGGTAGACGATGTATTCTGTAGAATGCACAGTTAAGGTTGATTGTATTTGGCAGAAGACAGTAGTATACTCAAGAAGTGAAAGAATCCAAAACTTCTAGGATGTTTTAAGGATAACAACCCACTGATTAACATCTGTGTTTCCCCAGGGATTTAAACCACTTAGAATAGTCCACCTTGGGAGGTAACAGGGACCTAAGCTGAGGAAGGTGCTTTTAGGTTTAGGCTGATGGGTGAATGCTGGGTTGCAAGAGGGTGTGCTTGCTTTGTGCAAAACCAGTTCTGCTCAGGGTTCAAGGGTTTTAATACAGCCCTCTGATCTCACAGCTGCATTATCGAACTGCTGCAGAAAAGAGAGTGTCATACTCACTCTTTTCCTAAACAGCATTTGAATTATTTGCTGTACAAAGATTCCACTTCAACAAGACAGTCAGGGAGGTCTGTCTTGCAGAATAGCCTGTGGCATCATCATTAAAACACTCTGCTGTCCTTGTCTCAAGGCAATCACATTGCTGTGTGCTGACTTGACTGCCAGAGGAGCAGTTTGTGAATGAAAACATGAATGAGTGAAATTGGATCTTGGATTTAGAAGTGTCAAACTACTATTTGATACTTAAAAACTGTTTGATCTGTAAACATCTGGGAAGGGCCACTACCAGAAGCAATAATTTGCCTTTTGGTCCAGGACAGTTGTTGGTATTAGCGTGTTTGACAGCTGTGTTATTATGGTCCCATAAGGAGAACATAATTGTCAATTTGCTTTTTTCAGATTACGCTATTTTTAGGACAGTTATTGATGTGTTCATCTTTCCATTGAATATACTTCCCTTCTGCAAGTCACAAATAGATTATTTTTAATTTGAAAATATGTGTCTAAACTGAACATACTTGAACTGTCTACTAAGTCCAGTTTCCTCTCTTCTCAAGAGAAATTTCTTGTGATATGTTAGTTGTAGCTGTAGTAGCCTGTGACATTATAATTACCCTCAAGAACACAGAAAGAATTGCTGCAGTGGCATTGCAAATGAAAGAATAAATACAGAGGATCCTTTTGCAATGTGGGTTTTAACAGTTCCTTTCAATATATGACTTTAAAAAGCTAGAGCTAGAAACAAATCTGGGGAATGTTACCTTCAGAGAGATGAAAATTGAATTACATTTACACTTGTTCTCTAAATATTAGAGAATGGCTGTAGAGGCTGCCTGTTTCTCATGTACACAAGTATATATTCCTAGCAGAATTCCTCTCTCCCTCAGAGAAGAACTTAAAGGATTTTTTTTTTTTTAACAGGGAGTTCCGCAAAATTTCTGGAATTAGTGTTTCAATTCTACCGTGTTCGTTCAACAGAGGGTTTAGCAGAGTCCTAGTTTAAGAGTATGGGGTACTGACACTTGGAAGGCATGTTCACAGAACAAAGAAATGCGTGACATAACCTACCCACAGATCTCAAGAGCAGCCTGAACATTTATTGGAGGTAGATGCATAAAAAAAGAGGGTATGTGCTTTCTGTGCTCTGTGAATTCACTTTTTGTAATCATCAGAGAGAGACCGAATTGCCTGGATGGGGCTTGCACTGCAGTCTGTGCTTGATCAGTGATACAGCCGAGTAGCTGGTGTGTAGCACTTCCTAGCAGAACTTCTGTGCCCACCAGAAAATGATTTGTCAAGTAGCAAAGATTAAGGAAGAGAGAAGAGGCTCTTGAAGAGGTTTCTTAACTCTCTGCTGGGTCCATTGATAAAATCCCTATGAAGTTCTGTATGTTGAACTCCTTGATGATCTCAGTCAAGCGATTCTCTGGTGTCTCGTGAAAGCTCAGCAGGAGATAAAGGTTCCTGGGGACTTCTAGGCAAGTGTTGAGGGAGCAGCCTGCCACTGCTGGTGTTTTGGCCAGAGAGGTAAAAGTTCACTGCCATGAATATCAAAAGGAATTCATCAGACAAAACCTTGGAAGCTTCAGATGAAAAAGCTGTCCAGGCAGTGCTTTTGAGCAGAACTGATGAAAGGCTTTTCAAGAATATCTTCTAGATTATTGTCGAAAATACCCCAAACCCACAAACATCCTGATGTGTTTTAAATGAGATTTAAAGAGATTATTAACAATAACACTTCTCATACATTTTTGAAAAAGATTGGGAAACTTCCCATGTTATTTCTGTAATTCTTAATTGTTATTTACTGATTTAAGTTAGCTATCTATCTTTGTAGGTACAATTGCTGATGTAAATGCAGTTCCTTAGAATTTTTTTAAGGAAATCACCACAGAATGCTCTGGACTGCAGGAATTTATTGCCATGAGGCAAACACTTTTTTAAAGTCGTTGTAGCCTTTTCCTCAGTTTATTCCATTTACATGGACACTGTGGCATCTTGCAGCTCTGGTTACTCATTATCTGACATTAAACTTAGACTGTCACATGAGGACATGGATAAGTCACAATCTGAGTTATAAATTTTTTCACTGCTTCAGCTAAATTTAAAGCTGTATTTTTCAGGCGTTTTATATATATAAAATAATACACTAGCTGTTTATATCTTATATGCTACAATGAGCTGTTCTTTTCAGAAGTTTCAAAAGTTAATTTTTCTACAAGTAAGATTTTTCCTTGTTACTCTTAAATGGGCAATGAGTTAGCAATCACTGTATGTGCAAAAAGTGTTAAGGAGAAGGGTGGTAAATGCTTTTCTTGAAGTTAATATTTATTTTGCATACTTTTCAATATATTTTATGTATAAAATATCAAGAATATGGAATATTTTTTCATTTACATAAGTATGATGAGTTTAGTTTCTGAATATCATGTATGCCAAAGTATGAATTTGACATTTCAGATGTCCAGTCATATTCAAAGTTCTGCAGCACTGAAATTCTGAGTCATCTTTTAATAATAATTAATTCATGTATAATCCTTGCTGTGGTTTAATATAATTTCATTTTAAAAGGAAAAGAAATTTTCTATTAGCCACATACTGTTTGAATTATGCTCCATATGAGTAAAGTTGTCATTGTTTTTCTTTTAACTCACGTTGAAGACACAACTATGGCTGCTGCAGTGAACTTGGAGCTGGATCCCATTTTTCTGAAAGCCCTGGGATTTTTGCACTCCAAGAGTAAGGACTCTGCTGAAAAGCTGAAAGCACTTCTTGACGAGTCGTTGGCCAGAGGAACTGACTCCAGCTATCGTCCCTCTCAGAAGGTACTGGTGTTGGAGAGCTGGGTCCTTCTTGTGTGCCTTAATAAAGCTCCTGCTATTCCTGGTTCCTCTTTCATAGCTGAAAACTTTAAAGAGAATCAGAAGTTGAGGGAAAAGAAAAAGTAATTATGGAGTGTTCATATTCATCATTCCCCTTTTCATACAACATAATCCATTCAATTAATGGAAGTTAATGGGAAAAAAATCTCTTTACCTTGTTGATGCACCAAGACTTAAAGAGAGATTCAGCATTGTATCAGACATGCTGTGTAAGGTGCACCCAAAGGTATGTATTTCTGCAGTTGCGTTTCAGAGCTAAAAAGTCTTTAAAATTGTTTAAAATATAGATTAGCTTTGCTACAGATAAATAAGAAACAAAATAAGCCATTTACCTATAAAGCTGTATCTCTTTCCTTGAAATTCTGTTGATGAAGTCATATGAGAAAAACACCAACTGGTTCAAAGCAGAAATGATTTGCAGGCTGAAGCCACTGCTATCCAATGGACAAACATTATTTTTCATCTACTGAAAATCACTGAGCACCTGCTAGAGAGAATATTTGAATCTGAGATGCGAGTATGGAAATAGCTGAGCGGGGACAGCCTCATGCTGCTGTGTATTGCCATATGGATAATGAGGCCTTGTTCTTCCCTAGGATGCCCACAGGTCAGCCTGGTGTGTTCTAATGATGGTCTGTGTGCTGATACATTTGTAATATTTCATTTCGATGTGGTTCCAAATAACTAAAGGGCACTAGTACTGCTCAGCATACATCATGCTTTACTATGTGGTCTAACTCCTTTCTGTTCATCTTGTTAACTCCCTGAAACCTAACACGGGTCTTAAAACTCTCAGGTGCCCTCTTGTGTCAGAGCTCAGAGAAGCGGTGTGTGGTTTAAAGGGGAAGCAGGAAGCCGAGTAACAGTGCAAAGAGGTTTGGGAAGCCAGTTCTAGTAACAGCTTGGCTGGCAATCAGTCACCTGCCCTCAGGTGAAACTGAGGCTCAGCCCAGAGGAAGAAATCTTCCATTCTCCTCTTTTCAGTTTATCTCCAATATCAGCAGGACTGCAAAGGTCAGAAATGAAAAAAAAATACAAGAATTCCTTTCCTTGCATTTGCAGGCTGCAGGGTTAATTTGTGGTTGACCATGAAATCCAAGAACAGAGTAGGGAGCACAGGATTAACCACAGTCAAATCAACAAACTTTGGAGGGCTGAAGCTCAGGCCTTAGGACCTGTCCCAGTATACAGCAGAGAATGGCTCCCATCTTACCAGCTGGGAGGGGATACCTTGCTCATGCCCATCAGTGTGATTGGTCACTCATTTACAGACTCTTGGATATTTTCCATTGCTGACACTAATGTGTCATTAAAGAGAAGCACTGATTTCTGTTGAGATCTAAATTTATTAATCTGATAGACAAATATGGACTGAGATCAAAAGGAGGTCAATATTTCTCTCCATGAAGGAATGAAGTATTGATGTCTGGTTTCATCAGATGTCAGCTTATGTTTTTAGCTTATACTGAATTTTGTCCTCAGAACTATCTGAAAATTGGTGTTCATTCTCTCTGTTAGTTTTAAAAGCAGAAATGTCTCCTTTTTAATTGATGTTTCAAGGAGGATCTGTCTTTGGAAAAGGGGCACCTTTTCCTTAGAAAGATGAGTGGTAAGGGGAGATTTTATTAATTGTCTGCAACTTAAACACTAATTTGTTGATGTGATATGAAAATATTTTAAGAAATGCTGTTTTTTAAAGTGTGTATGTAGGTGATCAGTGTTGTATGGCATATTGTTTGCCTGTCCTGTTATCTCACTAATTGCAAATTAGGTAGGAACTCAATTGCAGAGTTTGGCTTCAATTTTTGTTTCTGTTTTTAGGAAGTAGAGCAACCAAAAGTATCTGTTACCAAACCTATTAAGCAAGAGCCTAAAGCTTCATCCAGTTTGCCTTCTGGCAACAGCAATGGCAAGCCCACTACGTCAGAAAAGGTGAAAAAAGAAACAGAAAAGAGATCTGCAGATAAAGTAAGTAATTTTTGTTCTCTAATGACATAATGTTGGTTAGTAAACTTAAAGATGTTTGAGACAAAAGCTCCCCTTTTCAACTCATTTTATGATGTCTAGCCTGTGAGCTACATTGGCCAGTCATGTTGCCATTAGGCAATCTAACAAATGTCTTCCTGTAATTATTCTGTGATTGTTTCCCCTGCTTATTGTGGGAAGGTTGGATTTAAGGGGTTCCTTCCAAACCATTCAGTGTTTTAAATCATAAGAGATTATCTCATAAGAGATTACAAAAATGTAGTAAATTGAAATGTGGTATTCCCAAAGCTTTTTCAAGGATTTTGAGGCAAGGTACAAAAAGTGGACTTGAGCTTCTAGTTCATAAATATTTTGAAGAAAATATGTAATTAAAGAAAATATACGGTGCAAAGTACCCCATTTTATACTGCGAATCTAACTTTTCCATTTTAATAACCTGTTAGCTTTTTGTATTTTCACATTCTCTGTGTGTGTGTTTAATAGACAAAAGGGGATCCTGCTGAAGGAGCTGATGCACCAAAGAAGCCCAGGGTAGAGAAGCAAGAGGCTCGTTCCTCTCCTATTACGGTTCAGACGAGCAAGGATTTATCCATGCCTGATTTATCTAGCTTTGAGGAAACCAGTGCTGATGACTTTGCTATGGAAATGGGATTAGCCTGTGTTGTTTGCAGGTAAGTCAACATTGCTTCATTGCAGCTAGGTGTAGTTACCTTTTTTTATTGTGTACCATTGAGTTAATGCTTCTCAGAGTTTTTACTCCAGAAATCACTTCAGCACATATCCAAAACTGATAATAGATTTAAGCCTCCTTCATGAATAAGAGTGGTTTCTTGAAACTGGAACCCTTAGAGAGTGAACTAGCTTTTCTTCTGCTGGAAAGGGCAAGTGAAAAATAAAACTAGATGTGATGCAAAACCAGTCATGACACATACCAGTTTTTAATTATTGGAAAACAAGTTAAAATACTGATGGCTAGTGATAAGCATTTTTAAAAAATCAGTTCTCACCTGAAAGCACTTTTAAGTGGCATTAGTATGAGACCTGTATGTGTTGCTCTTCTTTTCCTAATCGTTTGGCATTAGTTTACTCATAGCCATGTTTTTTCAGTAAATATATCTTGCCGTGAAGACAAGTTGTTTTTACATTCCAGTAAGGGCTCTAAAACTGGATTTTAGTAACATGGTACTAGCAGTACATTTAGTGTTTAACAGATGTATAAAATACTTTTGAATAACTACCCTAGGATCAAATCACTCACATCAGGATTTGGTTTCACAGATCATTTATATCCTTGTTAGGCCTCCACTGCTGCCGAAAGAACAGTTTGACTCTCCCGATTGTACCTCCTTCCCTGGACTGTTTAGGGGTGTATATTGCCAGTACAGTTTGTGATCAGCTGAATCAGCCCCTGGATCAGCTCTCCACGGGGGTTTTTCAGCAGGTTTGGGTTTCAGTCAGCTCAGTAAGAGTAAATGCTTATGCTGGCACATGTGTGGATGCAGGACTGTAGAGCCAGGGCAGAGAAGAGAGTGGGACAGGCCTTTTGGCTGCAGTGTGTATTTTAGCTGAGCTTGAGTCCATTGGGTGCTTTGTAACTCTGTTCTTCCATCATTTCCATGGTCATTGCTGTTGTGCAGATAGGGAGGTGTTGCCAGTGCATGGTGGATAAATTTCTCTAAAAGAGGCAAAGCCCCATTCAGTGGTATGTTAAAATGCTACTAAAAATAGTAAGGTATTACCTTATTTGGCAGGAGGGGATAATGAAGTTTTGTTTAGACAGTCTTGACCTGCTGTGGATGATTAATTCTGTGTCTTCCCTGGCAAAGAAAAACACTTACAGGCATAATGAGAAATGCCTGCAAAGTAAAGAAACTAAAGAAAGGAAATGCAACTCCTGTGCCTAGTGTAGTAGCCAAGACAGGCCAGATACATGGTTCCATTAGCTGTTTCACCTGGCTGCTGAAGGCGTTGGCTTCTATCTGTTCATGGTCACCAACTGGAGTGTTCTTGCAAAAGATGTGTCTACCCTGGCTAACTAAAATATCTCTGATGCCAGACAGGGGGAGAAGCACCACTGGGGAAGAAACAACTCATTAGAGAGAGAGTGGCAACAGTCACCCCAACACTCAGGATTGTTTTCATTTTACATGGAACCTGCTGAAACTGATGTCACATGGTTTCCCATCTCCAGCTCACGCTGGACTGGATGTTTTTCAGAGGACTTGTGCTTTAAAGTTCTGAATCCAGCACATTGGTCAGACAGTATTCCTCTATTTATTGCTTGCTTTCAAAATGTGCACCCTTTTTGGGGTAATCATCTTGAGCCAAAATAATAACATCCGTGTACATTTTTAAAATTACATCTTTTAATAACTCAATCAATTATTGAACCAGTTGAGAATGAAAACATGTCATATTGCAGAGTAGGTGGAGTTGATAGCAAGGGTTTATATTTATATTGCTTAAGAAGACAGCTAGCAAGAACCCAGCTGTGGGTTCACAAATGCAAAAAAGTGCATTTGAATATTAACTATTCCTTTTTATAGGTGTAAAAACTAAAGCAGAGGCATGAAATGTTTCTTCAGGATTTGCCAAGTGGCAAATGTATTTTCATAGTGATTAGGAATAATTAATGTTGATGCCTGTGGTGTTTTTCTTCTTGTTCTTTTATAGCAAGCTAGTTGTTCTTTTATACTAAGGCATAAGGAGGGAAGGAATATTAAAATAACTTCATCCTCTCCACTACCTGTAGGCCTTGGAAGAACAGGACAACTCACCTGTTATGGTGACTCCTCAGTGGCTCCTCAGTTGTACAAAGAGGAAATACTACATGCAGTTTGTAGATGATAGTGCAAGTTTTCCTCCTAAAAAATATTTTTAAAAGACTGGTTTGGAAATAACAACCTAATTTTCCATGAATTCTTGTTTGTTTGTTTGTTTTTTGAGGGTAAAAAATCATTAGGTTTGTTTTTTAGTTATCTTATAATTTAAAAGTAAGTAGTTTAACTTGTTTCTGAGCAGGAAGAGTTCATGGGTTTTTAATCAGTCTGGGATTGGTTTTTGTAATTTTAAAATAGGATGAGTCTCCCTCTGTGAGACTATTTGTTCTGATCCAGCTTATTTAGGAATAAAAAACAAACAAAACGTCTTTTAAATATCCTGCGTGTAAAATAATGGACCCTAGAATTTCAGAAGGGTTTCTCCCTCTGTTTTTTAAGTAGCCTGTTTAAAAGAGAAATCTGTCTTAGAAAATGTCCTGGTACTTATATGGACAATACCTTCAGATTTTGTTTTTCTGTTATATAAAGAAATGAGGGATTACCTTTCCCCATGTATCTACAAATAGAGTTTCCATGGTTACCTGGGTACCTGCTCCTCAGGGATATGAGCAAAAGCAGCTTAGCAATTAAATAGCTTGATTTGTCATCTGAAAGAAGGAATCGTTAGGAAAATGGTATTTGGGTAATTCACAAGCAGGCTCCCAGCCATGTATATATCACTAATGTGTCATTTATACAACCTGATTACTTTCAGCAAGGCCCACTCAAAATGAAGCCCTCAGCAGCAGCTTGCATGCTTGCTTCAAGGCAGGACTGCACAATTAATCCTTTCTATTCCATCTCTCCATGATTCTGGTATTATCTTGAATTCCACGTGTCTGTTTATGTGGTGGTGACCAAAGGGATGGCTAATAAAACATCTCCAAAGTAACATAGAGCTTGGGTGCTGATGCTTTTAAATCCTGCAGCAGAAAGCACTCCTACAGGCTTGTCATTGAGAAATTATTTGTTCTTGAACTGTTTTGCTCTGCAGCTGAGAGCAGAATTTCCCAAATGGAGACTAGGCCTTCATATGCTAACATAATGAGGAAGTCATAATTGGCATACTGTGAGGTATCCATAAAATGCCCAGGTGAACCAAAGCGGGCAAGACTTACATTTCTAACCTAAAAATCAAACAAGGAAATCAAGACTGTCATATACACATGTTTAATAGAATGGAAGTCTTCAAATTTCTTAGAATAAATTACCTGTAAAAAATACCAAATTTCTAAAATATTAGTTAGGAAGAACTGATACAGGAAGAAAAGGAATGCATTTAATTTGCCACAGGTAGAAAATATATGTGAAAGCAAAAATATTTTTATTTTTTATCTTAAGCCTTGCAAAATTTTCAACAATTGGATAATCCTCTAAGTGCTTTCTCCCATAATCTGTTCTTAACTGTTTGCTCTGCAGGCAAATGACAGTTACTTTTGTGAATCAGCTAGTGGAGTGTCAGGAGTGCCATAATCTCTACCACCAGGATTGCCATAAACCTCAGGTGACAGACAAGGAAGTGAATGATCCTCGACTTGTCTGGTATTGTGCCCGCTGTACCAGGCAGATGAAGAGAATGGTAGGAGTCAGTTTTTTGTCTCGTGTGAGCACTATTTGAATACAGCAGGCTATTTCTACTGTGGGAGAGTGTTTCCTGGGTTAGACAAGGCTTAGGAAGCATGGTGGAGAACCATTTTTGTCAGCAGCGCTTCCCTTGCTGCAGCTGTGGTTTTTAATGTAACATCTCAAAGAGTATTCTGTAATGTGCTTCTTAAACAAAGCTTTTTCAAAATCAGATGAGTGAAATAGGATTATTTCCTACTTGGCAAGCAGCAGGTGAAACCTTTTTTCTTATTTCAGGTGGTACTCAGCTTTTAGTAATAGCCCTGCAGTTTTACTTCTCAGCTTTAGATATGAATCCCTGTGTGTATGTCCCTGTAGGACAAGACTGCAAATTTCAGTCCAGATCTTAAGTGTTAAATGTTCTTAGGGTCAAAAATAAGCTGAGGGTAGCACATTCCATTTTAAATTAAAAAAAAAAAGCAAAAAGCCTTTATTTTGATTTATCTGCATGACTGAACAGGATCTAATCAGAATCCCACTCATCTCATTGGGAGAAAGAAACATAAGACAGCACCTTTGGGTGCATGCAACATGAGTGACTTAATGTCTGATGTTTTAAAATCACACCCTTTTATACAGCAGAAAATGTGCTTTGAAACTGTTGTGTGGTAACTTAGCAAGTGTTACCTGTTGAAATGGCTCTACTAAGAAACAAGAAAAGAAGGCAAAGTAAGATCCTGGCCTAGGAGGTACCAACACTGACTGAAGTACATGATTATTCTGATGATCCTCAGGCCTTTGAACTCAGAGGAGTGTTTGCTTGAGGTCAGTTCCTGCACAGAGTAGCCAATTTAGCCCCTGAGCAGTTGCCTTCAACATGACCTTTCCTTTTTTTTGTTTTGGCATGGATTCTGCCATTTTGCCTGCCACTTCTTAGCAGGCTCTTGCAGCCTACATCCCAGCACTGCTGGGCTGTGTCCTTGTCTTCTGCAAGTTCACCTGTCTTTGCCTTATTCCTGTAAAGGCCCAGTGCTCTCCTGTTCTCCAAGTGTCAACACTGCCACTCTTTCCATGCTGAAATAACAAGTTCTATTCAGGATGCTTTTTGGCTGGACCCTGTCCCCAGTACCATACCCAGCACTATCTCCACATCCTCTGTTGCCTCATTTCTCAGGGACCATTAAACCTGAAACTGTACAGGCTAGATTGCAATCTTAAAATGCTTGTGCTTTTTGTTAACAGTCAAAACAGTCCATGATATGTCGTCCCTAACTAATTCGGGGTGGCTTTGTCCTACCACTTACACAGGCTCAGAAGACACAAAAACCACCTCAAAAACCAGCTCCTGCAGTGGTTTCAGTTGCACCAGCTTTGAAGGACCCATTGGTCAAGAAACCAGAAATCAAGTTAAAACCTGAAACCCCACCAGCTTTTCTGGCATTCAAGAGAACAGAAGTCAAGGTAATGTAGTTTACATTTACCAGAGGAAGAGTTTGTTTCACTGCATGGATAATAGGGTTTTTTTCAATTAGACCTATCTTTTCACACAAGAACCATGAGTGAAAATAGTCTGCCACCCCATGTGGACTGAGTAGTACCACAATATAGTGGGTGTGCATGAAAACTGAAAGAGTGGGGCAAAAACCTCTCTTCACATGTGGATGCCCCATCCCAGGAAGTGTTCAAGACCAGGCTGGGTGGGGCTCTGAGCAACCTGGTCTGGGGGAAGGTGTCCCTGCCCATGGCAGGGGGGTGGAAACTAGATGATCTTTAAAGTCCATTCCACAACCTGAACCATTCTATGATTCTATGAGTTGTATAAAATGCATTATTTGCTCTCTCTAGTCATGTAACTTATGTGTATTTTGACATTTGGAAGGCTTCTCCTCATGATAACAGTGGCCTTTACAGTGCTGGGTTTACACTTGAATTCGATGATCTTGAAGGTCTTTTCTGGCCTAGACAGTTCTGTAATTCCGTAGCAGGGAAAGTGTTGCTGACTCTGTGAGATTTAATTTAGGAGTTTCTTAGATATAATCTGATACAGTGGGTGCTATTCCTGCCCATGGTAGAAGGGTTGGAACTAGATGATCTTTAAGGTCCCTTCCAACCCAAACCATTCTGTGATTCTCTTCTGTGATTCTGTGTTGCCTCATGTTTCTGTTTTTCCAAGTTAAAATATTGTAAAAAGTTGGTCAAAAGGGGTAAACCAGAAGCAGTGTAATAAATAACAGAGTAGTCTAATAAAGCATGACCCTTTTCTTAGGAAAACACAGCTTTAACTCAAAATCAAAGCCATTTTTCATGTGCTCCAAGTTATGTTTGCCATTGCTCTGCCTGGGTACAAACCATCATGAAAATTAGGATGGGTGTTGCTGTAGCACTTATACTTGTGATTGACTTTTTTACCTCAGCAGAGTTATTTATGTGCCTAAACAGGTTGTAAGACCTGGGGCTTGATTTCTTCCATCACGTTTACTGTTTAGAAACTAGTCTGGATCTGTTTAGATATACTATAAAAGGAATATTACTTGAATAGAGGGGTTTAGTTTTCATTTTGACTCTGCCATTTGGTGTAACTGATTTAATTTGACATACCATCCTCACCTGAAGCCTGGGGATTGCAGGGTTTAAGGTGTGGGAACTCAATTAGTGTGGATAGCACAGTGCTTTGCAGGCAAGGGAACCCATGTTTGTGTTTTGCAGTATCTGAATGGGCAGAGACAACAGGATAAAAGTCTAGTGACTTTTTTTTTTTAATTCTATCTATGGTACAGGCTGCTAAGAACCAAGAGCAAAAGAAACAGTTTAGATGCTGCCACTTTGACAATAAGACTGTAATAAATGCAATACTTAATTGCTCAGTGTCTGGTTTTTGTCTGACCATCTGTCAGCTCATTAAAAAGTGACACCAGGTAACAAGAGTAAACATAAAGAGGAAGGCAAACCACCACCTTTTATATAGTTCACAGATTTGGGCTTTAATTGTTTATGGAGGGATCACAGTGCTGTGTGGTAGCCTGCTAAGTGTACAGCAGAAAGGGGAGAAAAGGTATTATTTGTTCTATGTGCCTGGGAGATTAAAAGTTGGCTGCACCTGGCATCCTTTCCGGCTCTTGTTAGTACTTTTCAGCTGTGGTGACCAGTGATGAAATATTGTCCACTGGGTGTTCCTGGGAAAAGAACTGAAACAGAGGCTCAGTGTATTCCTGCTGTGATGTGTTACACAAATAGATGCTGCTGTAATAAGAATGCTTATTTATTTTAGACCTCAGCAGCAGTTTCGGGGAACTCTGCCAGTACAAGCGTTTCCTCTTCAGCAACGAGTGGCCTTACAGGATGGGCTGCTTTTGCAGCCAAAACCTCCTCTGCCAACCCATCAACTGCCAAACTGGGATCGACAACACAGAGTGCCAGCGGCAAACCTGCAGCTTCTTCAAATAACCAGAAACCCGTGGGTTTGTCAGGGCTGGCGACTTCAAAAACAGGACTGGGGTCCAAAATAGCTTCCGCCAACAACAGCAGCAACCCCGTGCAGCTGAAGCCTCCCNCGCCGGCAAAGCCGCAGCCGACAGCGGCACTCAGCCCGCCTCCCTCAAGGGCCCCACCTCGCAGGAGTCCCAGCTCAACGCCATGAAACGGCTGCAGATGGTCAAGAAGAAGGCTGCTCAAAAGAAACTCAAGAAGTAGGCTGGCTGCTCGCTGATTTTGTTGGCTGTGTTCCGTGAGACAGCGGCATCTCTTAAAGAAAATCCACCAGGTACTGGACTGAAGGAGGTTAAACCAGGGAAGCCCAAACCCTATGTTATACAGGAGGTCAAATTTTAATAATTCTGGTATTCCTTCTGCCTTTGCGAATCTGTGAATTGAATATGTTAGAGGAATTCATTATTACATGCTCCTGGTTTTGTAGCTCGAAGCACTGAAACTTGAAATCGTGAAAGCTGGGTATTTTTTAATATTAAAACCGCCACATTTGTGTGGATACTTAATAAATTGAACTGGCTGAAATTGTCATTCTTAAATGTTAATAATAAAAGGATTATTAACCTGGGAAGTCATTGCCACTTTTCTTTCGCCCCATATTCCAATACTTAAAATGCTTCAGACGTTCAGAGTTATCTATATTGTGCACAGTTAATGATCTCAAATTCTAAAGCTTATTAGGGAAAAAATATTTTCTTTTAATTTCAAAAATTAACTGTTCAACAACAGTGTATTTAAATTGAAATTTTTGGTTTGGCAGTTTGCTGAATTTGCCTATTTTGGTTTTATGCAGTGAGAAACTTCGTCTAAAAAGAATAGAAAAGAGTCAAAACTGTCTTCAAGGTTTCTTAAAATGTAGAGAACCACTTTGTGTTTGAGAAGTATCAGGTCTTACAGCTCTCCACTGATACCCCTGAGCTGTTCTTTAGTTTGTGCTCCCTCTCTTCATCCCAGCTGCTCCAGGTTGTGTTCAGCTAAGAATTGGCTCAAGGTGGGCACGGGAAAATGACTTTGAGTCTTGCTTTCTGTCACCAGCACGTGGCAATTTCCCTCCATTCCTTCTGTGATGAGCGGAGCATCTTTAAACATGAAAACATGGTGGGCTCTATTGGATTTGCATGGCCAATTTCATTTTCTCCTTATCATACTCTGATCTGATGGGTAATAAGTCACATTAATCTTCCCAAAGCTGAGTCTTGCCCATGATGGTAACTGGTGAGTGATCTCTCACTCCTCTTATCTTGACGTACAAACCTTCCATCTTATTTTCTGTCCCCCCCACCCAGCTGAGGAGGGGAGTGAGTGACAGAGCAGCTGGGGTGGGCACCTGGCATCTGTCCATGCTCNCAAGACGACGCTGAGCCGCTCGGTGAGCAGCGACAACGTGAGCAAGGCGGGGCTGCCCAGCCCCAGCAGCGCCGCGCCCAGCTCCGGCAGCCCGGGCGGCGGCGGCAACGGCGGCAGCGGCACCGCGGGCACCGGCGCGGGCAGCGCCGGCAAAGCCGCAGCCGACAGCGGCACTCAGCCCGCCTCCCTCAAGGGCCCCACCTCGCAGGAGTCCCAGCTCAACGCCATGAAACGGCTGCAGATGGTCAAGAAGAAGGCTGCTCAAAAGAAACTCAAGAAGTAGGCTGGCTGCTCGCTGATTTTGTTGGCTGTGTTCCGTGAGACAGCGGCATCTCTTAAAGAAAATCCACCAGGTACTGGACTGAAGGAGGTTAAACCAGGGAAGCCCAAACCCTATGTTATACAGGAGGTCAAATTTTAATAATTCTGGTATTCCTTCTGCCTTTGCGAATCTGTGAATTGAATATGTTAGAGGAATTCATTATTACATGCTCCTGGTTTTGTAGCTCGAAGCACTGAAACTTGAAATCGTGAAAGCTGGGTATTTTTTAATATTAAAACCGCCACATTTGTGTGGATACTTAATAAATTGAACTGGCTGAAATTGTCATTCTTAAATGTTAATAATAAAAGGATTATTAACCTGGGAAGTCATTGCCACTTTTCTTTCGCCCCATATTCCAATACTTAAAATGCTTCAGACGTTCAGAGTTATCTATATTGTGCACAGTTAATGATCTCAAATTCTAAAGCTTATTAGGGAAAAAATATTTTCTTTTAATTTCAAAAATTAACTGTTCAACAACAGTGTATTTAAATTGAAATTTTTGGTTTGGCAGTTTGCTGAATTTGCCTATTTTGGTTTTATGCAGTGAGAAACTTCGTCTAAAAAGAATAGAAAAGAGTCAAAACTGTCTTCAAGGTTTCTTAAAATGTAGAGAACCACTTTGTGTTTGAGAAGTATCAGGTCTTACAGCTCTCCACTGATACCCCTGAGCTGTTCTTTAGTTTGTGCTCCCTCTCTTCATCCCAGCTGCTCCAGGTTGTGTTCAGCTAAGAATTGGCTCAAGGTGGGCACGGGAAAATGACTTTGAGTCTTGCTTTCTGTCACCAGCACGTGGCAATTTCCCTCCATTCCTTCTGTGATGAGCGGAGCATCTTTAAACATGAAAACATGGTGGGCTCTATTGGATTTGCATGGCCAATTTCATTTTCTCCTTATCATACTCTGATCTGATGGGTAATAAGTCACATTAATCTTCCCAAAGCTGAGTCTTGCCCATGATGGTAACTGGTGAGTGATCTCTCACTCCTCTTATCTTGACGTACAAACCTTCCATCTTATTTTCTGTCCCCCCCACCCAGCTGAGGAGGGGAGTGAGTGACAGAGCAGCTGGGGTGGGCACCTGGCATCTGTCCATGCTCAACCCACCACACAGACTGGCATAGGTAGGTGAAAGCTACTGGTTTTCTTTGCCATCCTGTATTTTAAGTATGTGTAAAGCTTGATACGTGGCAGCTATGTCCCATACCTCGTTTCCCTTCTCTACTTAAGATTCCCTTCTCTCTAATTAAGATTTAGGCTAAGGTTCCTTAAACATCCAAAGGAATAGTTTCATTTACTCAGGCTTGCCTCAGCTGCCTGGAAAATTTGCATATTTTTGCAGCTATTATTTCCTGTGGAGGGAAAAAAAAGAGAGGCTTTATCTTTGTAGTGCCTGCAGCTTCCAGGACTATGTAAAAATAACAGCATGAGGAGGAGGAATCCAGAACTTCTACAGCTTTTTGATCAGCCCATCCCTTTCCTTTCCAGCACAGAGGGTTTTTAATGGTAGCATAGTAGGAAAAGACACCGAAGCAGTTTCCATTAGCAAACAGAAGGCATATTTTCTTCCTAAGTGTTCATCAGAAGACTGTTGCCTACACTAAGAAGTAGTGTGAAGATAGATTCTTTAAATGGTTGAGTGTTCGTATGGGAAGTGTTCATTCCAGTAGTAAAACCTGCTCCCAGAGGAATGTTCAAGGTGCTGGCTGCCTCTGTCTTGCCTCTGAACATACGTAAAGCTTTGCTTGTGAGAGTGCAGGAGCTTACATCTCAGCTGTGCAGATTACTTGAGGTACCACCAATGGGGCGAACACCGGCAGAAAAAGAGTTGTCCTTGTTTTTAAATTGTGGTAGCTAGTGCCACTTGGAATACTCCTGAGACCTGACTCAAGTGTGTCCTGATGTCCTTACATCCATGACTCTGGCATGGATTGACTGCAGGGTCCCTCCATTCAGAATGAGGTAAGTGATGCTGTGCTTTTTGTGCATTCCTCGCATTTCCCTCTAATAAGGCCAAGTCTGGCTGCACCCGTCGATAGCACTGCATTAGCAAAATCTGCAATACAGCTCCAGTTTGTATCAGCAAAAGACTTTCTTCCACTGTAACTTCCCCAGCTTCCTAAATGAAATACAAAGTCTTCTTCTGTTGGTATAAAAATGTCAGTTAGGATTGTGATTCTTTGAAGTATTATATCAGAAAGGATTTATAGCGTAGACCAGGTCTTTTAAATCAAGTGTTTAGCTTGAAAATGTTAGATAGGCACTGCTGAAAAACAGAGTAGATTGAAGGGAACAGTTGCTTTCTGCTTTGATGTTATAGTTAGGATGGAATTAACAACTGTATTTTCAGGAAAGGAGTCTGTTCTACAGGCTTGTTTGACTGAAGTTGTGTGTCAGGTTGAGGAATGTAGAGTAGGGCAGGAAGAAGGAATGCCCGCCTGAATTTTGAGAAGCATGCCTCTTATTTAGTAAAAATAACTGGAAAATAATCCTGTGATTTTTCTATCCCCAAACCAAATTGCTCTGTGGTTTACTATAAAAATTGCTACCTGACTTTCCTTAAATGTTTTAGAAGTTGGTGTGGTAATATTTTACTGCCACTTAAATATGATGGATTTTCATAGATGCCCAAATTCTGATCCCCTCAGTAATGTGGAATGATAAATTACTCTGATTCCATGAATGCTCCTTCTGGCTGGACATGGGGATTATGGTGATACCTGGGTCTAAAAGGAAAGAGATCTAACCCAACGCTCTGTGATTTACAGACTTTTATCTACTACAGCTCATGACAGACCTCAGGCTGGACACAGCAGGAAGAACTGGTCACGATCTCAGGGGCAGGTGGAAAAGAACAGAACTATGCTGACATCTGGAACCTTGAAGTGTATTTTTAAACTTGCTTTGTATTTTAATAGTGCTTGAAAAGTTCTAATGAATTGATCAATAAGGTAGGATACATCCTAGAAATGCAGCATTTTATCTGAAGCAACTGTATTTCCTCTGCTAACTTTGCAGGCAGATCTTGGATAGCATATAAAGCTCTTTGCTTCTGGAAAACATCATGTTTAAAAAAATAAGTAAGAAGAAACATTTTTACAAAAATAGATTTTTATTATTACAATAATTTAAAAGAAGTTGTTTTGGGTTTTTTTACTATTTCTGAACAAACAATATTGTAATAGGAATTATCAGCAACACATCTATGGGAACAAGGATTGTCATGGCTGTGTTTCCTAGTGCAGGTGTTAGGTCCACTTCATCTATCTTCATTTTTAAAAGCTATCTTAAAATGACAGCAAAAGTATACTTTAGTGTTTGAAGGGGTAATTACTCAGTGAAGCTTCCAAAGACGAAAAATCAGAAGGAATAATCCTTCAATCTGTGTTTGCATTGAAAAGCTGAATCCCTGCTCAAAGAGCACACAAGCAGCATCCAGCCAAAGGGAAGATGGTGGAGCACAGAGGTGCCAGAGGTCAGAGCCTAGAACCCTGCTGTTCACTGGCTTGGACATTGTCTGGGTTCCAGGTTATCAATGGCAACACGTAAAAATATTCCCTGAATGGAGATGCACTTCAGTCTGAATGGACCCAATCTTGGAACTACTTGTACATATTTATTGTCACAACAGCTCAAGTAAAACACACATTTGAACAAATGCAAGATCAACCCAGTAAACTGCTTCGATCAAAATAAATTAGTTTTGTCATTAATGAGAATAAGAAAGCTCTTAGCATACTGTAACCTTCCCTACATTAAAAAAATCCAGAGGCAAAACCACTGCATATCCTTATGAATTTCTGGAGCCCTAACACAGCTCAGTTTCCAGTATTTAAAGCACTGTCTTAACAAAGGTGGGACTGAGCAAGTCTAATATGAATTGTTGTAAATCTCCTTAATTTGGAAGGCTTTAGATTGAAGGAGCATCTCTTAATTTTCTGCAATTGCTGTTTGCATTCATCTGTTTTAAACAAAAATAAAAGTTTGCAATATATTCATAATATCAAATGATAATGGCTAAAACTTTGAATTTCTGACATGGAGTAAGCCAGCCCACCTGGGTCCCTAATTAAGTACTTTTTCTGGATCCCAAGTTACGAGGCTATTATAAAGTCATGTAATTATCCCACAATATAAAAATTATTATGGGTCCTGATCATACACTGGGATTTCATTTGGCCTACCAGAAATTCAATGACATTTAGGTGCTCAACTCCAGTATATTTCATCCTTCATTCCTTGTTACTTCAGGATCAGGATACCTGGCGAATATTTTGGAGAGCAGCATTTAAATACACTTTGAGACACCTTCACAGAGTCTGATTTTTCATGGGGAATGTACCTAACACTCAAAATCAGAGCTCTCCCTGTGACTCAAGCTGAGTTCTCAGCGCTAAGACTTCAGAAATCTTACTCTTCCTGGCTCTTTCCCTTAATTAATTTCACTGTCTGAAATACAGAACTTCATCATTGTGCTTACATGACTCCATTAAGCCTGTTAAGTACAATTCAGTCATTTCTAAAACTGTTCCAACTATTGCAAAGTATAGATCATCTCCAAATAAAATATTCTAAATTGTAAGACGGAGCTGAAAACTTTCTTGTGTGTGTCTTCCCCATAATGTCAAAATACAAAAGGCAAAGCTGTAAAAGGGTAGGGGTGAGTCTTCCAGTCCATTCTTCCGAGCTGATACTCCCTCTCCACTTTATATTCTTCATTTAACTAAAATTGAAGCTTTCCATAAAAGCAGCTATATCCATTCATAAAATGATTGAAAACCCTTTTTTTTTGCTTGCTATGGGGACAGCAAGATTTAAGTGCCTGAGGTGATGTACAATAAGGCAAAATAATGCTTTATGTATTGTTACTGCACACTGGATAGCAGTAGTTCACAGAGATTCCCACACTAGATTCTGGATATCCACCTCTGAGAACTCTAAAAGTTTCTCTGTCATATGATTTAATCCAGCACAAATTTCAGGCTTAATCTCTGTGAGTCACTGCATTCAGTCTCTGAGCAAGACTGGCAACTTTTTCTGCCCTTTTATGAAAATAATCTGAAAATTGAGGACATTAAAGAAAATGAAACCAGGTTCATTAGCATAGCAGAAACTATTGTATGTAGCACCTGCCCTAATTTTTCTCATCCTTTCTTTGCTGACAGGTTATTTTCTATTACATCTTGCTAAGCATTTTGAATCATTTCATCTTCAAACCCCACTCTTCAACTGTGGGAAATAGAAACTTGGACAAAAGCTTTAGAGCAATTTCTGTGTACCCTCGATCAGCACCACTACCCGCCCCTGATTTTAACAGTGTTGTCATTTTAGTCATCAGTACAAGCAATTATGCAATACAGAAAATACCTGGCAGGAGTTTACTTTCAATTACACTATTTGCTGCAGGCATAATCACTTTCTTGTTTCCTTTTTGCAGTGCTTTGCACAAGAAGGTCTTTGCTTATCACTAGAGGACCTTGGCATTGCTGTGGTGAAATACCTTGTGACAAGCACTTAGATATCAATGGGAATCACAAGGAGGTGTTTCCTGTCACCATTCAGTCTATCTTAAGTGCAGGGCACCAGCCTGACCTAGGAATCCCTGTAGTCAGTGAACCTAAAGAAACTTATTCACTAGATACTATGATCCCTGCATCTGACTTAAGGAATCAGTGAGGCACTAAATATTCATTGAAAGGTACCACTTGACTTTTTTTTTTCTTTTTTTTTTTTCCAACCAGTAGATTTCCCAAGACTAATAACACAGGTTTCATCTCACAGATTTAGTGCACAGATCTTGCACTAAAGCAGTTAGTGTGGAGACATATGTGGATTTCAAACCTGGGGCAATTCCATATTGCTACAAGCTGTTTCTACCATATGAAGCAGTTGAGTAATTCATTTGAAAATCATAACTTCTTTATCTCACAGTACCTGTTTCTTGTCCCCTCTTTTCCTTCCTGCATTTCCATATTTAAGTAAACATGCTTTCTTCCCTGGGAGCAGTCACTGGTACCACCACACCTGGTATGTTTTAAGTTGAAATGTTTCCTTAAAAATGAAGCCCTTATTCTTTTCCCACTCCAATAATCTCCACTGAGAAAAAAGGTTCTTCACAAAAGCTGCTGAGGATAAAAACAGACAATCAAAAAAGCTCAAGTTTTAAGATGTATCTGTGTTCACTGAGATAACAGTTCAGGAACAACTTAGCCTACAGTATCCCTGATGACTGAATTTGTCCTTTTTCAAGGCTAATTCTCTTCATCTTGAATATTATTTGCTAAATATCATGGAAGAAAAATGTAATTTAATCTGTGATTTGTACTTGTAGGTTGAGTCTTGATGTACGGCGCTTTGACAAAAGAAAATTATGGGGTAATAGAAAAGCAAGCTCTTCAGGGTGTTAATCAGAATCAGTCTTCCTGTTAAATGTTTTCCTCCCTCAGGTCTTGACAAGGTGATGGCTTTTGGAGGATGGAGGTTCTCAGTATCATCTGTGTGCTGGATACCATGGCTTCTGTCAATCACTTGTGAGCTTGCTTTGCTTGCTGCAAACCTAACAGATGATTATTCTGTCTGCTTCAGAGAGTCTGGCTCAACAGGCCCTTCCCCTCCTAGGCATATGTCATCTTCCCTAGATAATTAGATGGTACATATCCCTTCTGACCTTTTGCTTCAGCTAGCCACCATTCCTTATTGCCACTCAGGTCGGAAAAGCGAAGTATCCTCACCCTCTGGTACTCCTGAAGGCTGAGTTCGTGATCACTTCTGGCTTGAAATGCATAAACAGCATAGAAGATCTGAAAAAGGAAAGCCACATGAACCAAAATCAGAATTGAAAAATGTAGCCACATCTTATTATGTAGCTCTGTATGAGCAGGAGTTCTGGATACAGAAAACATGTAATAACATGTACAAACCAGTGTTCAACCACATGGCCTGCAATTTCTAGACAGGAGCAAAATAAAAAGTAAAATTGAATGATCTGGGGAATTCTGCATGAGGAACAAACCAAGCCCCAAGACCTCATCACCTCCTACACTGGTAAGGTTTTCAGCTCACACCAAATGGCCATGGATTGGATGAAGAATTTTTCAGCAAGGTTTCCTTGTGGAGAATCACCTTTCCTAAAGCTCCTGTACTTAAATGTGGCACATGGGTCACTTCTGTGCCTTGCTGATCAACATTCTTGTCACAGCTTTCTTGTCAACAGTAGGTTGGAAAACCCCCAAACTGAGCTATTTTGCAGGTTCCTGCTCCATAGGAGAGCCTCGAGGCATACACAGGGTGGGATAAGGCAACAGTGTGTTTTCTGTGACGCAGGACTGCAATTCACAGTTTAACTGATTCTCTTTTCCTACCTCATAGTATTTAAGAGCAGAAGATAACAAATTCCCACATCACACTGACAGATTAGTGCCACTCTTCTCCAGTGTAAAAGGAAGCCGTTTAAATTACAAACGGTGCAATTCTAGATTTGAAATAGGAACAACAAGAAGACAGGCACAGTGTGCATCATACTTACATCCACACCCTGATCATCCATTCCCTGAAGAGCACCAGTCCCTGTGCCATAAATTTGAAACGTGGGATTTTCACAGAAGTGAGGAGGTGAGCTGCTGTCACTCTTCTTGCACTCCGGACTTCTCGTGTCAGTAGAGGGCCGTGAAGAGACAAAGAGGCTGATGTCATCAAAATCATCATCACCAAAGCCATTTTCTGCTACATCCTTCTGCGCTTTGGCTGGATTGTAAGGCCTCAGGAAGGAGGAATACACATACCCCGTGAGGACTAGAAACCAGAATAAGGAGACAGAAAATAAATGAACAGCAAAACACTGCTAAAATAATTTTAAAGCCATTTTATGCAGCTGTCAGTATGACAGAGGCAAACAGATGGGGCCAGGATGAAAAGAAATCAGTATCCCAAAGGGAAGCTGTTATTGGGATATTTGTCTGTGTATGCTGCTTCCTGTGTCAACAAGCCATCTGCTTGTGCTTCCAAAGGAGTCCTTTTGCTCCACAACAGCCACCAGTTCTCCTTCATGCAAGTCAATATCGAATTCCTGCACGGCATGGCACTTGCGCTTGGCCTGGTACAGTGACTCGGTGCTGTACGTGGACAGCAGCTTGGCCCTGTGCTCTTCTGTTTGGCGTGGGGACTCCAGCTGAAAAGCAAACAATTAATGCTCATCCTCAGTAGTGCTGAGGCCATTTCTAGATAAAAAATCTGTGTATGCTGCATGTGGCAATTGACCCAGTGTTTTTACACACAGACCAAGGAGTTACTTGCACAGGGATCAAATCTCCTTTGCATGTGCAGGAAGGAACTGTTCCACTGATATAGTAGCAGGGGAGCAATAAAGGGCACATTTTAAAGAAATGTAGGAATTTCACTAATTAAAGACCTGTTAGTCTGTCCTCTGCTCTCAAAGAGATGGTGTTTTGTATGTGAACTGTCTCCTGCTTAACTGCTTTTCCGTAGCCATGACCTTTGTGTTCCTATGTAATATCACAGAAAAAGCATAATCCAAAAATGGGCTGAGGTGTGCTAAGGCCACATAACAACTTGCATGATAAGGCATTAGGCAAAAAAAAAATCAGTGGTACCCAAACTGGCTGCTTTTTGTGTGAAATTACCTCTCTAAATGAGGGCAAGATGCCATTAGCTGCTGGAAGCATATTCATTTCAGGGTTTGGTTAGAGGGCAGGGAGCGGGGTGCTGCACATCAATGGGATCTTAGCATACCACAAAAGCATGAGCACATGTGCCTTCACTGATGCTAAAAGGAATTCTACAACTGCCTCAGCTTCTCCTGTAAACCTGCACCCAAGTCTTTATTTTACTGTAAACTAGACTCCTAAAACCTCCAGAAACGTCTGATAAGATTGGGAACGCAGATTTCCTGAACCTTCTGCTGTGGGTGTGTATGTTTGTGCATGTATGTGTAAGAACCAGTACATATAACCACAGCTGAGCACCAGGAAAAAATCTTCTGAATAGGAAGACTAAGATGCTCTATAACAGTATTTAACAAAAGAAGCCACCAAAGTTTACATATACCTTAGCCTTAACATGTGCTTAAAGGCCTAAGGGCAATCAGAGGTAAGTCCAAGTGGATTTTCAAGATATTAACAGGGAAAAAAAGTGAAAACTCTTCAGAAGCTACTGGTCAATGAAAGCTTCACTCCAACAACCTCATTCAGAGTCACAGTGAAGAGACAAAGCCCAAACCTTTAGGTAGCATAAAAATGGATTTGTTTCAAAAGTGATCAAAAGAGGATGCTTCATACACAATTTAGATGTAGGGTACTCACCGGAGAAGGAACAGGTTTCTTTCTTTCCAAGCTCAATTTTCTCTCAATAAAGGTTGCACTGCTGTTTTCTTTTACAAAATTCAGCTTGTGAACCTCCTCTATCAATTGATTCTGCACTTCACAGATGCTTGAGGAGGACAGCTGCAAACACGAATGTGGGTTAGATCTCACGTACAAAATGGTAGGGAGATTGGAGAGAGCAGATTTGGTTTAATTGGCTGAATGCTAGGAGTCAGGAAATCTGACAAGTTATGCCTATTTTCTGTACTCTCTGTGCGTGAGATGTAAAGAGAAGAAAGGTCCTTGCTTAAAGAAAGTTTCTAATAAATGCTGTTACATTTAAAAGACATAGCAATTGAAGCTAAATCATTAAAAATACTCTAAACAGTGATGAAAATGAAGAGCCTTGCCTTTATGCTACTGAGCCACCTGCTTTCAGATGCAAATGTGCATCTCAGCAGCTATCAGAGTGGCCAATGTGCTGCAAGGCTTGGAGTAGCTTACCCCACAGCTGTGCATTTGTGCAACTGAGTGCTGCCAACAGGTTTAAAAATTGTTGGATAACTGAGTCTCTGTCTGTGGCACTGGGTAAGTGCTTCTGGTCTGTGCCTAACACAAAATACGTTTGCTAATGTAAACAGAAAAAAAAGAAGATAATTTTGTAGCCAGACCCTCTCAGAAAACAATGCCCAATACAACAGCTTTCAAAACATGAAAACGTCAAATGACAGGGACGAAATTTCTTCATGTGGAAAAAACCTTCATTTTCCCATTAAACACCATAGCTCTATGTTTTGATCCTGCCCCTTACTACAGTGTGCTCTGTTCAAGCCTTAATGGAAAGGAATACTCCAGAATTGCCTCACTACAGTGTGTTTCCCAAGTAGCCTTGCTTCTGTTCAGGTGAGTGGATTTGTATGTGTGGAAGGCATTGTTGCAGCCGGGGGGCTCAAGTCCTCCAGGCAAGGCTGCTCCTTACTGCTGAGAGACATCTGCAGGAGCTTCTGCATCATATTTGGGTTTAAAAGCAACTTGATTTTCATAAAAATTATTTCATCATATCTCCTAACTTGTTTCTCTTTTGCAGTCATCTGTGCATCTGCAGGTCTAGCAGCAAAGGAAGTGTTCATGTACTTTCTTATAATTACCTGTGTTTTCTGGACTAGTCAGGGTAGATGCTAAGAAATGCTAGCAGCTGCCTTCTTTTTGCCTTCCTGTGATATTCCTGCCATTACTATCACTGTAACAGCTGGAACTGTTCCATTAGGATTATTCTCGATGAAAAGTCCAGGTCTGACAGAAGTTCAGAACCTAAGTTTCTCAGAAAACACTCCGGAGTGACCTTATCGTGGCCTTCAGTGCCTGAAGGGGGCCTACAGGAAAGCTGGAGAGGGATGTTTTATGAGGTCATGTAGTGACAGGACGAGGGGGAATGGCTCTAAACTGAAAGAGGGCAGGTTTAGATCAGTTTATTGTGACCGTGGTGAGGCACTGAAATGGCTTCTGCAGAGAAGCTGTGGGTTCCTTATCCCTGGAAATATTAAAGGTCAGGTTGGATGGGGCTTTAAGCAACCTGGTCTAGTGGAAGATGTCCCTGTTAATGGCAGGGGAACTGGAACTAGGTGGTCTTTGAGGTCCCTTACAACCAAACCATTTTGATTCTATGAACTTAATCTTCACTGAGCTTGCAAAGGAAAAAAAAACCCACAAATCTGATTGTGCTCAGCAGAACAAACAAAATCACAAAATCAGTAAATCAGTGTAGCTTTGTAGATATGTGGCCAACATAACTTTAGCCAAAGCATACAGAAAGAAAAAAAGACAAATCAAGGCACAGCCACACCTGTTTCTAAGGTACTTACTGGAACAGGCACCACAACAGCAGAGTTTGACTGAAGTGCTGCAAACGTAATATTCCCGAGGAGGGTGATGAAGCAATGCAGGCAGTTCAACACAATCTTTTTGGCTGCTCTGTTGAACACCTGAAGTTCTTCCACTAGCTGTGCATTTAGAGCCTCATAGTCTTTCTTTGCCAGGTCCAGCTCTTCTCCAGCTGACCTCTGAAGGTAGCTGTTGTAGTCCAGCAGCTTGTCATAGCGCTTCTGGATGAGCTTCTGAGGGCCTGCAAACAGGGCTTGCAGTGCTGAGAGAGGAGTCAAGACAAGCTTGTCCAGCTGAGCCATCTGGAAAGTACAAACCAGACCTACTCATTACTTTATTCACACAGTCCTTCAGACCCCATAAACGGGCTGAGCCTGATGGCAGCCCATCAAGCAATCTGTTCATCACTCTTCACAAAGCAGAGGCAGTTTCCAGCAGGGTCCAGCATGACTTAGAATCTCCCTCATAACAGGAGAGGTATCAGTTTTCAGCTTACAGTGTCTGCTAATGGCAGTGGTCCCTTGGAGCGTGCAGCCTGAGGTGCTGCCCCTAGGGAGCTGCCACTGGGGGAAAACAGCCAGGATTGGTTAAGTGGTCAAATAAAACTGGGATTTCCTTAACTGGAAGTCCCACACCAATATAGTCTAAAGGCAATGAGGTCTTATTAAGTGGCTGTCTTGAATTCTCTCAAAGCTGCTTTTCTTTTTTTTTTTTTTCCTCCTGGAAACAGCTGTAACTCAATTCCTGTTTAAGCAAACACAAACAATCACTTGATTTGATTAAATTAGGTTATGCTTGTTGGTTTTATCTCTAGTAATCAACAAAATTAGACACCTGGTTAAAAAACAGTCTTCCTCAGACTTTTCCATTAGTCTCTAATTGTCTCAAGGGATTAATATTGCATGAAATAAAATTTATTTTTGTAAGTAATTTGTTCAAATACAGCACCAGCTTGTAGTGAGTGAAATTCATCATCATATTAAAGCTCTTGGACATTCTGTGTGAATTAAGTTGTTGGGTTGAATGTGAGAATAAAAAAGCAGCTGCCTCTGCATTCTCCAGAACATACCAGAGTTGAGGACAGAATCCATTTTAGCCCCAGAGTTTCTCTCCAAGGCCAAGATGATGTACACTGGCTAAATAGCTCCTATTTTATTTCCACCTGAAAAACTGGGCTGTGTTTAGCGAACCGACTCTTGATGCATTAAGAAAACAATTCTTCCAAACTGCTGGACCTAATTTCTGAAAAAGAGGCTACTGGGAATTTCTGCCCTGAAATTTTTCCAAAAAGTCTAATGAGAGAGGAAGATATACATTATTGACAAATGCACCAAGGGAGAAAAAAAACCAATTAACCTGAGCCCATTGCTGAAATCTCCCTTGATAATAACCTTTCAGGAAAACATGTGAAGAACACCATGGGTTGTTCAGTGAGAACATCTACTCATTGTGCAATGCCAAGCCAAAAGTGTTTTTAAAAACCCATATACATCAGATAGGGAATCCTTGTAATCTTGTAAATCCAAGTCACAGAAATAAACAGATAATAAGTAGAAATTAGCAATTGTTAATAACAATGTCCACAGTTAAATAAAATTAGGTTGTTGGGTATTTTTTTTAATTACATAGACTTTCGGAATAGCTAGGTCATGAAACAGTAGCTGTTACAATTTTTTTTCTAAAAATAAGTTTTCTGTTTCATCTATTGTGGAATTACTTCTACTTTTCTTTTATATTTCTGAATATGGGGGCAGCTTCTGTGCTGGGCACACTCACCACTGCAATGATAGAGAAGTATTCTTTTGCACTTTATGCAATCATTCATTGTAAAGACATTGAAAATACCATTCTGATCACTGAGATTAATTTTTGAGATACTTTTCACATGTGGGAATTTCAAAGAAAAGGAAATATATCTTCCTACTTCCCTATCATTATCCTGGAGGCTGTGGTCTGTCAAAGAGCCTTCTGTTTCTTGGCAGACTCTGTTTTCTGTGTTTTGGAAAGGACTGAATGGCTCTATTTGAGTCAGCACTAAACTAGGAAAGTGTCAGAAACCTCCACCTCTGAATTTTTCCAGCTTGAGCAGCTATTTGAAGAAGCAGCCTGTCCCATTTTGAAGAGACATTTAGGTACCTTATTAGAGCCAGGCATTAGAGTCCATCTTAATTCTGAAAGCAGAAGACTAGTTGAAAAACCATTACTATTTTTTAAATTGCTTCATTAATTACTGTGGGCTGTATTTGGATTTTTCAGGGTTTCTCTGTATGAAGGATTTGACGGCACTATGGTAATATCTGGACTTGATGATCCTAGAGGCCTTTTTCCAACCTAAACAGTCCTATGATTCCATGACTATAAAGATAATAACTTACTTAAAAAGTTAATAAATCTGAGATTTTTACAGATCTGTGATTCCAGTACCTGAGCACAATACCAATCACAAAAGTCACTCAAACTGCAAGTGCTGGTAACAAAACTAACAAGGCAAAGATCTGCAGCTCTTTTCTGAAGTTCAGGTGAAACAAACACAGTTTTGTTCAGGTGATACAAATTTAGCACAAAGATTGCAGTTTAAACTCAGGAATTAAACTTGACAAGTTCTCTTCAGTTCTTCTAAGGAAAACACAATGCATTTACACTGTATTTTATCTTAGTTCTTGCAGAAATTCAACCAAAAACCCCACTCATCTTTCCCCAACAGATTCCTAAGCTGCTTTTTTTTTTCTCTTTTCTGTCCTAGTCTTCCTCACACAGAGCTGTTTTCCCAGACATACGGATGGCTGTGTAACACAGGACATGGCACAAACTTACAAAGTCTTCACATAGATTTGCACTGTTGGTCCGCTTTTCCAAACAGTCACTGACTTTGTCATCTTTATCTTGCAGGATTTCCTGAAGCCCAGCTATATTCTGGGCAGCCAGATGTATGGAATCCTAAATGAAAAGATGGTAGGAAGATGAAACTATTAAAATACCTTTTAATATACTGCATTCACTCATCCAGCTACTGCAATAATACTGATGGAATCAGAAATATTTTCCATCTCTGACACCTGTGCAGTTTCCAGTCACTGTGGGGTTGTTTACTGTGATAACATTTTCCTGTGCTTTGTCTATTTTAAATGCAAACTACTTAAGAATCAAGTTGTTAATTTCAGCTGAAAAAACTATGCCCTAAACTAATGAATATCCCACTGGAAATCAGCTGCTCCTCAGCAAGAAGCCAGCTTCCCATGCATCCTCGAAAGTCTCTTTTGGGGGAACTAAGTAGGACTACAGTGGTGTATTTCAGTTACTCAGAATTTTAATCTCAATGCAGTGTGGATCTGTTTGGATAAGGAACTGTCAGCACCATCCCAGGCACCCGCCCTCATTAGCTGAGCTCCCTGGCCGTTCCCTGTTTGCTGCACCAAACAAGGTGTGATTGTGATAAGCCCCGGCCAGCTGGTTATTGATCTCGCCTGTCTCTCAACCAACCTTCCTGCCTGCTTAGGGCACACTCACACTTGGTCAGGCCTCATGCCATCTACAAAGCTGGCAAGTAGTCCATGAGAGGTTGATAAGCCATAAGCCAACCCTCATCTTTGGAGAGGAGGGTGGAAGCAAAGACATTTTAGAGAACCTGAGCACTCTGTACATCTAATGCTAGCCCTCAACACAACCTAAACACAGCAAAAAGGAAGGAGTCCTGCCATCCAGAATATGTATTTTAGAACGTTTTAATTCATGTAGCTGCAGCTCAGTTCTTCCATCTTTAATGAGAAGTAGTTGGTGCTTCACTGCAGCAGATGGGGGTGACAGCTTCACACAGAGATTGAAAGTCCTGACTGTGCCACCAGACAGCACCATCTTCTCTGCACTGCACCTGTGGGTCTCCACAGAGCCTGCTTCTGTCAGGGGAAAAATGCAAAAGAGTGGGGCTTCAAAGCTTTTTTGCCATGGGCTCAGTAATGCAGTGGCAGCACAGCTTATTTATTTAATATTCTGATGTAGACAGCCCTGCATATAAATAATTTGGTGTTGCCTAACCAGTGGCAGAAATGTGTGTCAAACTGGTTATGGATAGGGTTTGTGACCACAGATTGCAAAAAGGCCTGTACCCACCTGGAGATGTTGAGAACAGAGTGAAATGTTCTTCACACACGATTTCACAGTCTTCTCTAAACTTTGAAACAACTTTTCTTCCTTATTAAAAGTTTGATCTTTCACCTAAAATAGACATTTGCACTGTTATTTTGGCAGCCTAAAAGAGCCTGGATAATGAAAGGAACGTCCAGAATGCTGCTGGAAAAATCCTTGAACTCCTCCCTTTGAAAACAGATCAACCCCTAATTCTCCCAAGCTCCAGCTGTAATTCAAGCGAAGTCAAAACCGCTGGGCAACACGGCCGGGAATTTAATTTTTAATCCTTGTGGAAGCAGGGAGTTGCTTTACTACAAGCCCACCGGCGTGTGCCGACAAAACCCTTCATCCTTCAGTGTGTTGTTGCTCCGTCTGAGGAAAGGACGGAGGGGAAAGTGGGATGTTCCGGATTGGGGGCCGCACCCCGCGGGTGCTGGGTGCGCAGGCAGGCTGCAGGTGGAGCTGTTACCCCAGAGCCGTGCCAGCCTTTCCTCTGGAAAGGCCAGCAGCTGGCTATGGCCTCGGGAAACTTCCTTATGCCGGCTGGGAACACCCTGAAAACGCGGCGATTTCTGCCCATCTTTTCCTTGAGGGGCTTCCGAAATCTCAAGTCACGTCTTAGCGGTTTTGCCGTGAGGGTCGCTGCGTGTTTCAAGATGTGAGTTGGGAACTTTCTCAGTCTAATTAAGCAGGAGAGACGGCTGAATCTCTAACAGATGTATTCTGATAGTAAAATTATTCTCAAATGTTTCAAGCTTAATTAGAAACTAAACAAAACAAAAAACCCCACCATAAACCAGAAGCTTCTAAAGGAAAAAAATGAAAAGAAAAATCACATAGCCTCTTAATCAAATTTAATTCCCTTTTGCTCTGATTTTATAGCCTTGCTGGTGTCTGTCACATTCTGAATACAAAAATTTCCACTGTATAAATAAATTAACAGAAAACATAAATGTGGGTATTTTGCATCAGAGAAAGAGGGAAACCAGTGATAAAAAACAAAACAGGAAAAAATTGCACGTATCTTGTAAAGTCACATCTAGAAAGGCAAGTGACCTTGTATAATCAGCCATCTCATGCAGTGAGGTGCACTGGATATCACTTTCAAGGTCATTTGTAATTGATTTTCTTTGAGATTTCGATTTAATCTTTCCTGAAAATGTTTATCCTGCTAGGTTTTGAATTACAACTTCGAAATTATGAAGGAGCATTTTCCTTTTGGCCGCCCAACACCAACATCAGACTCATCACAGAGTTCTTTGTCTCTGTAGTTTTGATGGTTCCAGGTCTTTACACATGTAGAGGCAAACCCTATGGCCTTTTCTAATTAGAAGTATTGCTCATTTTCCTTGGTGGATTCCGAACTTTAATGCTACAACATGAGCAAGATGGACTGAACACGTTCTCAGCCCCAACAATAATCATTGCCAGGGTATCTGCAAAATGCTGACCTCAGGCTGAGTTTCACAAAACTACTGCTCACTTCCTCTCTGCTGAAGACCAGAAGTTTGAGAAACTCTTGAGTAAAAAAGGAAAAGGTGGAGAACACATTACATTATTTTCTATTTCAATCACAAAGGTCTTTCCTGTCTTCTGTGACAGTCAGCAAATGACTTTATAAATTAGGCAGGAAAAAAAGAGCAGCACCACAAACTCAATTTCCAACACGTTTTGAAAAACACCCAGTGCAAAAGCAGAACTGAAGCTGTCAATGCAAATCTGCAGTTGGATGAGTAATTACCTGAGGTTCTCCCCTTGTCAGTATTTTCAGATGGCTGGTGACCCTCTTGGATTTCTTGCTAATGGAGTGAATATTCAGTCGGGAAAACTTTTCTTTAAGGGTTTCATCATCATCATTCTTCCTATACTTCAGCACTGCAGACAGAGAATTTCATTACATCAGTAGTCTGTATTTGCAGGACTTTTCACAGGGACAGGCACACAAATGTGAAACCATTTGAGAGCAGACACTTTGATGTCATTTGCTGTAATCTTGTCTGAAAATGCTCAAGAGGATGAAAACCCCGTTATCAACACTAGCCTTGGGAAGAATGAAGTTAGGGCTTCAATGTGGCAAGTCTATAAAAAATATTGCTATTACTTCATCTTAATTATTATCAGTGTTTGCAACTGCATTACAGACAATATAACACGAATTCTTTCCCAGTTTTCATACTGGAGTTACCAGTCAGGTAAGACAGTTGGCTGAGGACAAGGGACATTAAGGCATCTGTTACCTTCTTGAAACTCAGTATGTTACACAACGTGGGTGGCACCAGCCAAAACTGATGTACTGAAATATCTGCAGTTGAAACCTATCTTGTAATGGCCAGCCCAAACCTACAAATAAAGAACTTACTGTGCTCTTTTCTTACCTAAATCTTTCCTCCTTTTAAGTTCATTGATGTTCACATTAATGTTTTTCATAACAAAAAGGGCATCTTGCAGGGCCTTGTGGTCAGGGTGAGAAGCAGGAGTTGAGTTCAAGAGCTCATGGAGTAACAAGGGATATTTCATCAGCCGTTGCACTGGTTTGATCAACAGGGATCCCAGGTCCATTAGATTTGGCTTTCCTCTATAATTTATACCAAAAAAATGTCACAAAATGAGAAATTCCTTGAATTGCCATTACTACTCAAGTCAAAAAATAAGATACATCTGTGAGGGAACGGGGGTGTTGTAAATGAAACCCTCCTGTCACCCCCTCAATGAGAAATACACCCTGGCTCTGAATTTTCTCTGTTTTCAGAACTTAGCTGACTATTGCTTAGACATTACCTCTGAAACTGTCCCACTCAGTCTAAAGGTGCATGTGGTATAACTTACACATCACAACACTCAGGAAGGGAGATGTAGGTGGAAGAACAAATAACAGGAAGTTTGAGAAATGCGTGTGAGCACGGCTGTTACATCCTGCTCCGGGCCCTCAGGCTTAAAATTGCAACATCTCCAGCCTGTGAGTAACTGGGATGCCTGTTCACAGTGCATCCCTTCTCACACCATTCCTGACTTGGCACAGTGACCCTTAAGTTTTCCTGTCTTTCACCTGTGGTTTTTCTTTGCTGGCTGCCAGTCAGTTATTTCTAATGACGCCTGAGCTTCCAAAGGGTACCATATCTGGCCTGGGGAGATGTTGAACACACAGGACATTTACACAGGCTTGATCCAACCTGCTGGAAGACTCCTTACATAAAGGCAAAGCAGGCAACTGGCCAGGGGGGCAGAAGGATGAGAGTAGAAGGATGGGAGGACAGTCACAGTTTCCAGCATGGGCACACGGATGCTCTGTGACTCCAAGCTCAGTGCCCTCTGGCTGGGCAGGGGCAGCACAGCAGCATCCCCAGGCATTCAAGTGGCTCAGGCCATGAGGGCCACCCTGAGCTCTTGGGCCCCAGCCAGCTGCACACAGGCTCCAGCCCTGTTCCAGACAAAAGCCTTTGCTTACGTTCTCCAGGCTGGAATGGGAGAGGCTGTGCAGGTTGCAGGCTGTCACAACAGCCTCGAAGGAAACAGGGAAGGACTGAGCCACACGTGCCTTCATTGCCTTCCATGTGGCTGGTAGAAACATGGGGTCTCCCAAAAACGGGTAACACCAGGTGGCCAAGGCCAGGGCCAGCCACTGCTGGGGCTCCAGCAGCAAGACAGACGTGTCCATGGCCTCCTCTCATGACAGCACACTCCTCAGCAAACCAGGCACAGCTCCAGCATCAGCTACCTGCCACCTCCCCACTGAAAGTAAATATGAGCTGCTGGTAACATTGTGGAAGGCAATAAAGCACAGCAAGCTTTCCATTTGCATGCCCAAAAAGGCTCTTTTGGAGCAAAAAAGGTTTTTTGACATTAACTATGCAAGAGTTGAGGGTAGACAAAGAAGGATTTCTGCGTATGGGAAGATGAAATAACACAATGTGGAAGGAAAGTACAAAAAATAGGGAACAGCCACTTGGTTTTGCAGGCTGACATCTATTGTTTTGTGCAGCAGTAAGAGTAAAAGAAAAAAAACCCCCTTCAATCCCACTTTTATATGTGTAAAAAGTACAAGAGCCAATCCTTACTGCTGACTAATTAACTAACAATTTGAATGCCTTTGAGAAGAGACATCTGCATATTTAAACCATCTCTCTCAAACAGGCATTATCTGTAAAAAAGTTCTGCATGAAAAAAAATTAACAGTAGATGCCTTTTAAGTATTCTTCATGTCCCAAAACCTTCTCATCATTTCAATCCCCCTCATTTCCCCTGTATCTTACATTAAATAGAGAGCTGTTTTTCCTTCTTTCAGCTTCTGGCAGCAATAATGAAAAAAAAATCTTAAATTGTTATTGTTTTCTCTGAAAAGCCCTATGAATGCAAATCTATAAAAGCTGCCTCATGAATGGAAAAATCTTCAAGTGTCTTCTCTTTATGTAGTTGCACTTTGGACAGCTGCCCAAGTGATAAACAGCCCTCTGTTCAGTATCTGCATGACACAGTCTGGCAATATGGTGTGAGAGATAGCAGGTTTGTTATAAGATAATGACTCCCTGGGGCACTAAATGCCACAAAGTTCGACTCATCTAATTCTCCCCAGCAAGATTAGCTGAGATAGCCACTCTCCCTGGACGAGTCCCATTTGCAATGCACCCCATCAGGACCCACCGGGCCGCTTGGCAGGACACGGCCTTGCCACACAACTTAAGCAGGAGAGAAACGCCTTGTGACACCTATTGTGCAGAAAATTAAGTTGCTAATTCATTTGTGATGCTATTTCAGCCTTCCCCCCCTGTTACTGTGAATTCAGCAAGTATTCTAAGTCACATGTAACTGTACTAATCTCACAGCAAATTCTTACTGTAGCTCTGCAGTAAATGCAGCTGGCAAAGTGCAGCGAGCTTCACAGCACAGCCTCCCTCCTGCCTCCCGACAAAACAAAGTCGCTAATACTGACACATCCCCACCTGTTTAAAAAGCCCGTGGTGGTGAGCTACACAAAGGCAGGTGAGGCAGGGTTTAGCTTCATTTGCTCTCACTACCCAGCAGCTTGGTCCAGTGGCAAACATGACAGCCAGGATGGTACAGCTAGGCTGAGGCTGGGGTGATATGCAGCTTGCCAGTTCTGAAATGGTGTGCAGGAATCAGGCTGCAGCAGCACCCAGAGTCTTGGGCTTCATGGTTTACTATGCATGGCTTTATTTTAGTACAAGAAATGTAGGGCAAATAATTCACTGTGCCATAAGTCTCTCAAGCAAACCCAGAGAATTCACTGAGGCCACACAGTTGTTAATCCAAGCAGAATTTAACCTATTGAGCTGCTAGCAAAGGGCAGCACTGCCTGGTATTTATGTAATTGTTTTTTTCACCATGCTTGAATGAAATGCAGTCTGGGAGCAGCAACATCACAGACCATTTCAGGGGAGTTATGCTGTATTTTCCAGTTCAACGTTAATCATATTTTTGGGAGCAGTCGTGCCCAAGGGCTGTTGCGACTGCAGCCTCTGATTTGCAGGTGATGGGACTTTTGAGTGTCCTGCCAGTGAGGCAGCCGAGCTCAGGGAGGGTCCTACAGCTAAACCTGCTCATTGCACATTGCTTTGTAAGAGCCCTTTTAAACTCAGAAAGTGAGTTATCTCCTACACTCCACTGGAAACTGTTTGAAGGAGAAAACCAGACCTTCGTATCTGATAGGGTTACAGAAGGCAGAACAGCCAGTCTTGTGGGATTTATGTATGTGTTGCTGTCTCACATGACCGTATTGTGACCCTCTGGATATTTTGTGTCTCTTGGAGTCCCACTCCTTGTGGGACAGGAGTACACGAGAATATCCCTTATGAAAACAAAATGCAGAAAAACTATTTTCTATCACAGATGAAAGCTTGAAACCCCCAACTGTAGAGTTTCAACACGCAAGTCCTTCTAAGTGTATTTTATACAGATCATAGTTGTAGCATGCAATTGACTGACTGACAAATTCTCTGACTTTACAGGTCTCTTCCTCTCCTGCCAATATAGACCACACTTGCTCCTCCTTTCTCTTAACATTTTGTCTGGGGTTGTAATCTTTCTCTTCAGTTCAGACAACCCCTCACCTGACCTCTCACTGCAGGTAACTGCAGGCAGTGCTGCATTTCAATGAACCCAACCTGCTGGATGTCCAGAAACTGCAGCTGTGATAAATTCTCCTTTACAGCTTTGCAAAGATGTCACATTTGGCACAGAAGTCCCTTAACCACAACTCATCAGCGGCTGGGGGAGTTTTCTGGCTAAGTTGCAATGAGCTTGTTCTTTTCTGATGTTCTTCCAACCACTGTCAGGGAGAAGATCCTAAGGTGGGTTTCTCTTACAGGGCTACTGAAGGGGTTGTCAGCTTAGAAACAGCTTTACCTGTGGGCCTGCCTAAATTGTAGCAGGAAGTTGGATTTCAAAGACTGACACCATGTTGTTGACAAGCACTCTTGCAGACCTCAGAGCAATCTGCATTTGTCCTGGAAAATTCTCCAGGTTATACTGACACAGAAGGCTTGTGTTCTTAAAATTTCCACCAGCACGGCTTTAAACATACTAAAGATGAATTAAAGATATTTTAAAGATTAGTTTACGGTAAAAAAGGCATAGTACTTACTCTTCTTCATATCTCTTTCTGCAAAAGAGAAGAAAACAAAACATGCATTAGATTCCTCCTAAAAGGATTTGTACAGAGGCAGGTTCTCAGACACACTTCAGTGACAGAGTAGCCGTAACTGGCCAGTTAACTCAGGTTTATGGCTGCTATGCGTCAGCAGAACTGCATAAAGCAGCCAGAGGGTACTGGTGAATCTGACCCTGTAACCTTTTGAATGGACAGCCCCAAATGAGAAAGGATTGTCAGAAACCTGGCTTTGGCTGTGAGACCCAGCCTCGTCCTCACACTGTTGGAGAAGGAAGTTTCGATCACTCTGCTAACAAATGTAAGTAACACCAAGCCATTAATACAAAAAGTAAAATTAAACTTCATTCTTACACTTCGCATACATTTCTGTCTACTCTCTTTAAACAGAAATGTATTTTTAAAAGAAAAAGAGTACGTTTCAGCATTTTAGGGTGTAGAGGCAATGAAGCTGTTAAGTTTTTTGTAGACTACGCGTCAACTGAAACCTCTCCAGAGAAGGATGATGTCGATACATATACTGAAAACACCAGGGACTTAAAATTGTAGTTTGCAAACATGTGCGGGGAATGTTTTCCTTATGGTAAGATTTCACTCAAATGCAAGAGAACCAAATGTCTCCATCACTGCATTAGGCTTTCCTGACATCACATCCTCAGCCACACTTTTTTGACTGCCTGTGCTCTTATCTCCTGGCCCACCAGTGCCTAGCTGAGCATCTGGAAGCTGCTGCTTTCATTGCTTCTGCACTGTCAGCATTTTGCGTGCTTAGGACGTCCCTCTGCCCCTGTAATAGTTGACCGAGCTACTTCAGGCTGAAAGCTGAGCAGGTAGTTGCCAGCATCCTTTCATTTTTACCAGCTGCATTTCTTTGGCTAGGCTAGCAAACAACATCCCCCGTTTGCATAATCGCTGCTGAAACACAGGACTCTACAGAAATTGGATTTGCACATGTCTCCAATGCAGACACCTACATTTTGGGATGAATTTTTTCCTCTTCAGTCAAAAGGAATAGGAATCTCAACATAGCTAATTAAATCTGATTTGTCAGTACAGATGTGCAGAGTGCCACTCTCAAATTGCTCCTGATATAGAACTTGTTTTTCACATGTCAGATATTACTCAGCGGAGGAACAGAAGCCCCTACTAATGTCAGCTCATTTAAGATTTTTTAAAGTGGAACAGTATGCTTTCCAAGGGAAAAGAAAAATATTGAACAAGTAAACATTCTTCAAAAATATTCGGGACCAGCCCCCACATTTGTTATGTCTCTCTATGGAAAACAGCCTATAACTTATTTGGTAACAATCCTGCATAGTTTTCTTCCTAGGGCCAATATTCTCCAACGGGTAGTAACAGGTTTAGATGACCACAGCTCTGAATCTCAGCATGCTCTTTCAGGTTTTAGTAGTTGAATGGACTGCAATCTTTAGGCACTGGGAAAAATCACGACATAATATACACATACCAGTGCTTTTATTGCTGGTTCCTGTTTAAAGGCTAATCAGGAAAGAGCAAGGCAAAAAAAGGCTTCATTGTAAGGAAGTCCTTGTCACTTCCTGCTAGCAAAGGCTACAGTGGCTCAGCACAAAATATCCTTTCTCTTCACAAAGCCCAGCTGGGATTTTGGAACAGGAGCAGCTCTTGCTGGCTCTGGAATTCAAGTGGCAACATCCACCCTTGGATGTACGTGGATGCTATTTTTTATTTTTATTTCCATGTCCCCTTTCCTCAGCAGCAGGGATAGATGAATGACAGTAGTGACTTCTCTTGATTTGTCAGGAAAGAATATTGTAGGCATCAGCGCTAAAACACCCACTTAGGGGAGATACCTGGCCATCCATTAGCCTGAAGGCCCAAGTTTATATGAAAATTTATTTCTTTCAACTTCCAGGGTAGTTAAACCTGAGAACCCTGCACATATACTTTGTTATTTATTTAATAGCCAGACATGTTGCACAAAATAAGCTTCATTTTCGACATAACTTGTCTTCAAAGCAAACATTTCTCTTTTAGTGTTATTAATATCTTTCTTCACCACTCTTTCCAGATTTCACTTGGACATACTTCCCATCTCCTAAGTCTTAACAGATCTCTGCAGACCAATCACAAATTAGGGTGTGGTTGAAATAGTGATGCTGATGTACATTCCTTTATTTGTGATAGCTTTACATCTCTTCTGTAAGTGGGCAGCATGGGTCTTTCCTGGAGCTGGAGCCAGACCTCTGGTCTGAATCTGTGGCAGGCTCCCTCCTGATTTTGGGAAAGGGAGGGGCAAGGGGACTTATGGGTGGGAAGAGAAGCGCTTTCCATGGAGTGGATGAGCTGGTCCCTGTGACTGGCTGCGGGAGGAAACTGTGGGGAGACAGATGGATCTGTTATTCGGCAACATCCCCAGGTCTCCACACATTTTCCCGAGGGGCTGGCATTGGAGCCACAGCACAAAGCACCTCCCTCTGGTGGGAATCACTCTCAAATACCCCCATCATGAGGAGCTGGGAACTACACGGCAGCTGCAGATCCTGGGGCCTTGCAGCAGCGGCCCGGAGATGCCAGTGCAGTGGAGTGGCTCCCTGACAGGCTATTCCAATTCAAGCAGTAGACTTGCTGAAGACAGGGGGCAGCAAGTTTCCTGCGAGCTGGAAAAGGTGCTTCCAGTAGCCCATGATATGATGCAGCATTTTTTTTTTTTTTGCCAGTATGGGGCACTGACACTAAGGAAAGAGCAACCTTTCTTGTGCTATTTTTGGCCATCTTAGAGAGAAAGAAATCTAATCATGGCCCCTGGCTTGTCATCTTTTCATGAAAGCAGCATAAGCCAGAGCTCCCAGCAAGCCTTATAAAACTCCGGATTTACAGGGGACCTTTCATCTACATCCATTTAAAATGTTCCCTGCCAGGCAACTGACTATGGACGGAAATCATCATTTGAAAAGATCTTACTTTAAGGACTGTACACAGTCCCTTAAATGCTGCTTCAGTTCTTCATCCTTTTCATAGGATTCCAGCATGGTGTGTGCATCATCATGGTGATAGCAATAGATTTTATATGTGTCTTCTAGTGGTCCTTTAATCTGCAAGAACACTTCCCCTGTTAAGGAGAAAAACAAAGCGTGTCAAGTCAGACAACAGCATCTCAGGAGGAGTTTTATTATTCCACCACATTAGCCGTGAGCTAAAAAGGCTGGCTTCCACTTTACTTCCCTTAGAAACGATCTTGCATGTTTATGTGTATTATTTATTACATGTATTTCTCAGCTGCTCATCTTTGTCATAGCCAGGCACCATTATATCAGTGTTAATGCACAAAAATTCCCTCAGGGAAAAAGCATGAAATCTCTATACCTCACACCCCTTCAAACACAACCTCCTAATTCACTGCCCCAGCTCAATGCCCCTTCAGTGGAAAACACACAGGAGAGCTTCAGTAATAAAGGGAGACCATTTTGGTGTCATGGGCTGGCAGGAGGGATGAATGTAAGCCTGTTAGTTTTCCTTTTGACTTTCTTTCATGAATATGAACTTAAATAGGTAATAACAGGAATAATGACTCTATCTTCCATTAGCCATTTCAATTTTATCTGTTTTGAAAAACCCTGAAATGGCAATTGTTATGACCTAGAATAGAGAATTTTCTCCACATGACAGAAGAAAAACCTCCACCCCTCCCCTAATTAAATACAACCACCATGGATTACAGCCATTTTTACATAATACTAGGTTTATATTCAACTGAAGAAGGAGAACACTTCCAGACCTCCACACCACCATTTTCCCATAAAGAACAGTTGGGAATTTTAGAGGCACTAAAGTAGTCCTACACTCATTTCCCATTTACTTCTGGAACGTAATTCTCTCAGCCTAAAACTCTTGTGTCTGTTTCTGTGTAGGCAAGAAATATTATCTAAGCGGGGAAGGCATGCTTCATTTCTTCTGCTGAGATATTTGTTCAGTTCTTACACCCTTCTGCAGCAGCCCCCTGATCAGCATCCTTGGAAATGCATATAATAAACAACAGCAATGCTAAAAAACTCCCGTCTTGGGCATTTACTGAAAATTATATCTATGTGGCAACCAGTCCAAATAGATGTTTATAAACATTCCTGTTGAGTTATAGCAATGATTATTAAAGTTAAAAGCTGAACACTGAATTAATTGGGAGCTCTCTATTCATTCACAGAGCAAGTGCTGAGCTGTCAGGCATGTTTCATCCTGACCGGAGTGTGCTGTTCCATAATACATTGCATTGAACTGCTCCGTCTTAAAGTGAAAAATGATTCAGTTACCACAGTAACACAGCTCTGGGTTTTTTCCCCTAGCAGAGAAGGTTAACTGGGCTGTCTAATGCATGTTGGTTTCAGGGTGCAAGTAAGAGAAAAACAACGAGGAGCTAACACCACCACAGTACATTTTAGTTACTGTTAGGGCATAGTCAGAAAAGCACCAGATTCCTACAGTTAAATGCTCTTTAGCTGTCTTCTCTGTCTTGTGCTTACTGCTAATGCTGATGGCTACCAATGCACATTGCATCCTGGCTTTCCCATGAGTTCTACACAGGTCTTTATTGGCCAACAACGTAAGGGGAAACCTTAACAAGCCTCAGCCTTGATGCTGCATGCTTGGCGCCCGATTCTAGAGGTGGCGAGCTCTCACAATTTTCACTAACATTAAATGGAGCCCCAAGTGCTTAGCATGGTCTGCACTATGCTAAGCCCTCAAGTGAGGTCACGTTTTCAGTAGGAAAAAGGCAATGCAGCCTTATAACTCATTTCAGTATATACTAGAGGCTGAAAATTATCTTCTCCAGGAGGAAAGAGTTGGGCAAGTTCTGTTCAGTGAAGTATTGTGCCACAGTGACAGAGACTTTCATTGATGCTCAATGATGAGAAAAATGATGGGCTGATTTCATGAAGAGGGCTTTTTAACAGATGATGGATTTTTAAAACTTAAGGCCCTTCTTGGTTCTGGCTGTATGGACCAAATCAGATGAGTTTTGGGCGTAACACTGTAGGAACTTGCTTTATGGACCAAAACCACACTGTATTTGGGCACAGCTTTAAAAACACTCTGAGAGATGCAAATCTACCTGATGCCTCTCCTAGAGTATGATGGTCATCAGTCTCAAAGAGAAGTTCCTAGGAGAAAGGCTTGAGTAACAAAACAGTTTCTGCCTATTGCTCTCAGTGGTGCTTCCACTGTGGACAGCAGTAGGAGAGGGAGGAAGAACAAGTCTCATAGCTAAAGCTAAGTCTTCATATTCCTCCATACACAGTGTCCAGAACAGAAAGGAGAAGAAATTCAGGAGAGAACTACAAAAGGTATTTAACCTATTTTAGCTCAGATTAGGAGATGGGTTTTGAAACCAATCACTCATTAGTCCTCATCTCCCATGCCTTGACTGTGTGGTGGGGCAGTCACAGTGACACAAACTGGATCCCTTCAAGGATGATAATTACCAGAAGACACACTCCAAGGGCACATCTTATGCAGTCCAACCATAAAGGGGCATCTCAATCCACAGGCACAGGCTGCAGCCAAGCTGAAGTAAGACCTCTTGAAATGTGTAGTGTGGATACCATCTCCTTAGCAGAAACTCTCACTCTGCAAGTCTGCTCCTACCGGACATTACCACTTGTCAATGTGGACATAGCACAAAGTGTAGAGAACATAGACTAAGATAAGACATGAATGTGAGCAACCACAGTGTTTTGCTTTCAAAGCAGTGAATTATCAGTTCTTTTCAACCTCACCATGACTGGGTTGCCTTCCAAAGTAAGATATTCAGGGCAAGATTTTTAAATACATTAAACATGACAGAATATGATGGGTGTGCTTTTTCTATAGACTGGTTTCAACAACTTTTACACCGAAGATCCTGAAAACAAAATTATTGCTTTGATGTACTTTTAGAGGACAATAAACCTACTAACTTACATCTTACAGTGATGCAATTGTTCTCCCTGTTTTTGTCTCAGCCTTTGGAAGAATGTCTCACACCTTACTTGACAACCTTTTTCCTGTCGTAAGTTAGCCAACTCTGTGATCAATGATCCCATGCATTTTCATGGTTCTTTGTCTAATTCTGGAGAAATACACCCTAATAGATGGCTGAAATTGTCTTTACTTCTGAATGTGGTAGGGAACTAATAGAATGATTCTCTTGGCTGTGAGAAAAGCACTTCCTGCTAGAATAGAACATTGCTTATTAAGGGTATGACTCATCATGATGCACTTTTACTGAAATACCGCCAAACAACACAGACGTATCAAACTACATTAAGCTGTTGCCTTGGCAAACTTGATTGAGACGTGCTAGGATTAATACTTTTCCCAAGCCTCTTATGCTTTAATATCCTGTTTCTTAGTAAAGTGGCAACCAACGCTTTTTACCCGATTATTTGCGAGGACAGGGGGACTTTTTATAAGGTGTTACCTGTGGTATGTGGTCAGGTTAGGAAAGAAAGAACCTCTCTTGACCTCTGAATCACAGCTGGAAGTTTTTTAAACTGAACTGTTTCGTTTTTTAGACTAAACTGTCTGAATTTGTACTGAAGCAAACTCAGAATTCTCACCTGATCCCTTAAGGGAGTTCACCTACTGCCTCTGGACTGAAAAAGCAGTCATGAGAGAGCTGATGCATGGTGGTAACTTCTTAAATCTCTCCAGCTGTGCCAGAATGTCAAATGAATCACAGCCTTAATGTTCATGACCTGACCTGCAGAACTTGTGATTGTTGTGACATACCCAGGGCCAACCTGTTTGCTGAAAATACCCGTGATCCCTACAGACATTCCCACAGAGAATCCCACAAACTTCAGATTCATTACAGCTTTCTCTACTGTACATGTCCCTGTCAAGCACATTTAACCACCTCTTACACAAACTGTATCACCAGTAGATACATGTTTACAGTGTTTAGGGTGGGTTGGGGTTGTGAATAACGCTTGTTATTCCAAACATTTTTAATGCTTTTCCTGAATGGCACAACTCTGAGTATACAACATAAGAGTTAGAGTCAGCATAAGTGGATTTAGGTAGCCAATACCAAACAAGATGAAGCAGATCTCAGCAGTAAGTTGTATAACTCAGTGCTGCATATTTTCTCTCATTCTAAATTCATTTTCTCCTTCCTTCCTCCCCCTCAGCATCCAGATGGATGGGAAAAAAAAGCATCATAATCATACAAGTACAGTACAGCAACTGGACAGGTTTCACGTGTCATTTTTCCTGTGTCATTTTGGACAGCTTCTAGCATGCCAGCCTCTGAGAGGGGTACTAGTTAAGTCTGATGAGAGTAGAGGACAGGAGAGTGTTATGTTTATTCTTTCACGTAGCTTTGTAGAACTCAAGAGGACAGTAAACATACCGATTATTTGCATGGGTGGTTCCACATCTGTTGTGGCTTCTTCCAACAATGACAGCAGTTTGGCTGATAGCTGATGGACCAATTCAATGTTGCTAAACAAGCCATCCACGTCAAAGCGAGCAATCTAAGGGAATACAAATATTAAGCAGCTACTGAAAAAGGATAAAGAAGGACGTTGTGTATTGCAGAGCTTCTCTTGCTCTGCCCTGAGTGTTCAACACTCCAGGAAGCACCACTTCTGCAAAATCGCATATAAACATCCTCCTTGTGACTTCAAGGACACATACACAGTTTTCACATTAGTATAATATGGTTGACACAGTTAACAAAGGGTATGTTATCAAGTGGTTTTAACCTTATTTTGAACTATCCCTAATCTGAAACTGTTTACCTAGGAAGGAAATAAATATTATCATCTGAATAAAGAAAAGATCCTTAGCTGGCTTTGAAATGTTTGTTTACTTTCCCACTGAGGAAAACAATAGTTTTGTGTGTTTGAGTCCCTGATTACCACTCACTATCAGAGGCCTCTACATAAACTGAGAATTCAGCTCTTTGGTGCCTTCTACCAGGTATAAAGTCTTCTAGATAGTTGGTGCCATTTTAAGTTGGTTGTCCTATAAAACCAAAGTGAAGATCGTATAACTTCCACTAAAACAAACACATTTACAATTCTGGATATTAATACAACCCAAAGAACTTCTTAGAGAGCCTGGGCACACAACATGGGCTTCGGTGAATTGTATCAATTTCTATCAACAGAAAATTTGGTTCTGTGTCCCTACTCATTTTAGAAGAAGCAGGAGATTTCCAGGACACATACTTTTCATTGCACAGCAGGGCAATAGTTACTATTCAGGGACCATTGGAGATAACCAGTGGTAATGTGCTCATACTGAGAACAAAGAAAAGACCAATTTCTATCACCCTCATTGATAGTCTCTGAACCTACCTCTCCATTTGGAAGAGAATTGCTGATTTACATAGCAGCTTACCAGAGTCCAGGAGGATCAAATTGCATGCTATTGTAACAAAATCAGAAATATGCTTTCAGTACTGATGCAGTTAATTTCTTTATAAGCATTATAGGGACTAAAACATGTTTTTTCCATTTGGAAATATGAAACAGATTCATTGCTAGACCAATTTTCTAAACACGTTACAAAGTTTCAATATGGTAGTTTATTGGAGAGCTAGCATTAAAAACATATAATACTCTTGAAAGCCTTTCAAAAAGGCAAAGGTTATTAAATTAAGACAGTTATAATCTATAAATTACTTTTCCTGTATACATCTAGCACAGGACTTCTGACCTCCTTCCCAGCATGCCTACTTAGTATTTGGAACTAGTAGTATTGTGCATGGACACGTCCACAAGTTAACACAGTGACAAAGGACAGAATGAAAATGAATGTTTTCAGTTGGGTGAAAAAAAGCAGCTGAATATGGCACATTTGTCAAAAATCTCAGCGAGTTCAACCGGGGAATACTCTTGCTCAGTGGTGGCCAGGCTGGGGAGGAAGTCGAGTGGAGATTAATTCTAAGTGGATGAAAGGAGGAAGAAGAAGAAGAAGAAGAAGAAGAAGAAGAAGAAGAAGAAGAAGAAGAAGAAGAAGAAGAAGTAGTCGTCGTCGTCGTCAAGAACTCCTTAAAACTAAGTCAGCAGATGCTGGTTCTTCTGAAAATGGGTTGGAACAAGTTCTGACAGAGTTTTAGGAAAGCAAAAAGGTCCTACAGGAGTTTTAACAGCACAGGTTGAGAGGCACTGCCAACATTGTCTAAAGACACTTTGGCCTCTGCACCTGTATTTTTCCACCAATTCAATATGAAACCCTACATAAAGAATACCTGGGTTACGGTCTGTTTAAAATTATTTTTATTCTATATTTGCAGAAAATGTCATTTGTGCAGCCTCTGTGAATGCTATGTTTTAGGCCTCACAAACACAAATCTGTTTCTGAGCAATCTCTTCTATTCCCAGCACCATTTTTCTACAAATTGGAATACTGTTGAGGAAAAGGTGCTCTTTGAAGTCTCAGCTGAAAAAGAAAATAGGTATCATTGGCCTAATAAGATCTTTCCCATGAAAGGTAGTTTATGAGCCTTCTTTCTTAAATGTACCTCTTTTGTGTGGAATGCAAATTTCCCAAGTGCTTACTGGCCTGTCAAGCATGGTATTTATCCACCACAGCTGTCTGAAAGGATAGACAAAGTTATCTTAACAACTGAATTTAACCTTGATGCAGAGGTTCATGCCATTCCAGTTTCTATTGTGGAAAAAACCTTGGGTTGGAGGTACCAGCAAACATCTGCCAGGGCGTGTAACAAGGGTTGTAACTACAGAGCAGTATGGAGAGCTGGAAGCTGCTACTGCAGCCTGTAGGCAGGGATATAATATCCAAGCTGAACTCTGGACAAGTACCTCGATGCAGTCTTTACACAAGTGCAGCACAAGTGGTCAGGACCATATCTGACCTTCCTCTCTCCTCGCCAGAGCCCTGGCACATCATTTCCCAGAACGCTGGCTCCAGACCCGCTCCCAGCACCACGTCACTCCTGCACTGACTCTTGTGCTTGCATTGAGATTGTCCACAAGCAGAATGTGGCTGGATTGAGACCTTGGCATCACTGCCTCATCCTATGCCCCTGGCACTCACCTGCTTGTTTCTCAGGGGCTGAATCACTTCCTTGATGCAGAGATCCAGGTCGCTGATATAGTCTTTCTCCGTCTGCGTGAGTTCTGTGATGATTTTCACCCTCCTGGCCATCATGCGTCTGCTGACTTCTTCTTCATCCTCCTGCGATGAAGTGGCAGGGGTGAAGGACACTGCCTGTGGAGCCATTTTTTCTGTTTAAAAGAGGGAAAGATTTGTGAGGAGCGTCATAATTCCACATGCTCACCCAGCTTGCCCTGCATGACCGTGGGCAGTGGACAAATGGCCACAGCGAGCAGGAAAAGAAGCAAAAGAAATGGCAAACCCAAATCAGACTGAGTGTCATCCCATCTCCTTCTTCTAAAAGTGGACCTGGGTTTGCCAAAGCAAATCATCCTTTGGCATTAAGGAGATAACCCATCACGGACTCCCCTGGCTTAGATGTTATGTATCAGGCAGAAATTTTCTATGGAGCACAGGAGAGTCTGATTCTTGTGCCACTGAAATTCAAGGATAGCTGATGCCCTTCTACTCCTTTGAAAACACAGTCATGGTCTGACATCTATTACAATTTGGAGGATGGGAAAAAATGTGCTCCTGTGAAAGAAAAAGGCTGTTTACCATAAAAAAGCTTCACAATAATAACCTTTGTTCTGTACAATGTAACGTTGAGTCTATTCATGGGAAATTGAGGGCTGCAAGTACTGGATGACAAACTTTCAAGTGAAGACAATGTTACTAACGATGATGATGAATCCTCCAACTCTGTTTAAAAATAATTTTTTGAAAGAGACAAAGGAATTCAAGGAGAATATGGGAAAACCTTTAACGATCAATAACAACTGTTTCTTGGAGCAACAGAGATCATTGGGATTAGGATGTTCTTCACTGTTTTTCAGCACTTAACACCTAGAATATCTGATTTGTTTCAAATAGATGAAAACGCAAGCAAGCCTTCCACAGATGGGTAATTTACACTACTGGACCTGCACGCAACCTACTTATCTTTAATGATGGTCTTCCCATTTGCTGGTCTGTAAGCCAGCCTGCAGAGATCCATGTCAGCTGTAAAAAGGGCACTGAATTTTATCTGTGTACACTGACAATTTGTATTTTTTCATTAGGAAGCACACACACAAAACCCAAAACCAAACCAAAACAAAAACGAAGTGAAAGATTTCAGAGGCTATTCTGGTGTTTTTCTGCTAGCCACAAGATGGTGCAGAGTACCAACAAAGATGGACATATCATTAGCGTGCTCAAGTCTGCATCACCCAGGCTGAGCTTTGACAGCACCGGCTTTTATTGCTCAGCAGCAAAGGATGGGAATCTCCACTGACAGTCAGACTGAAACGCCTTCATGTCAGCTTCTTGTGGGGACTGTACTGGCAATAACAAGCAGAATCAGGTGCTTTGCTCACTGCTAGCCAGTACTGATATTATTGCAGTTATTTGAGTTGATTGTTAAGGGTAAGGTCATGAGCACTCCAGCGAGCATTGAACAGCGCACAGCTCACCATACAATACCAGCCAAGGCTGTAGAGGATAAACCAGAGCTGGACTTGTGGGAAGCCAAGCAGCATTCAGGACAGACTGCTTTGAGCAATCTTCTTACAAGAGGTGTAAAATATAATAAATCCAACGTATCATCTTCACCCACCCCTTCTACAATTATGCTGACCACTGATATTCAGAAAGGACGGGTTTGTTAGTAATGGTTCTCCCACCAGGTTTTCAAGTGAGGCTGATGTGACCACAGATAGTTTTAAATAGCTGCTTCTGGGACTGCACCTCTGTCTCTACACTACTAGTTTTAAACAGTGAGGACAAAGAACCTAAACAAACCTGGGTGGGGGATGGAAGGCGGGGGGTAGGGGAGCTGTTTTCTCAAACTTTTTTGTATTTAGATACGCTTTTCAGCTTGGAGTTTTTAGCCTTGAAGTTTGTGTATAACACAGGCATGAACATTTTGTCCTCAAGTTTGTACAGAGACAATGAAATGGAAACATGAAGAGGATGTCTCCCCTCTGCAAGGCCTTGGCTATCAAAAGAATTTTAGGCTTAACCTTGCCCTGGTGAGTTTGTGCTGGTGTGAGCGCATGAACTGCACAGGAGCTTGAACTGCTGCAGAGCTCACCCACCAAAGGCACTGTGTGCTGGACGAAACAGGTTCTGCCCTTTAGTGAGGAGGAGAGCAAAACTGGTACCAGTATCATTTCACAGCTCCCCCAGAGGAATTTCCTGCTAGGGTTGCAGAATGGGACCACCTTGCCTGCTGCTGACACGCTAAACCAGGAGGTACTTTTTCTTCTAAACACTTACAGTATGTACCCACATTTATAAATTCACAAGGAAACACATGAACAATCCATTTCAATTCCAGTTTTGCACCAAAATCAGGATTTTTCTTGAGATTGGGTGTGAAAATATTTGCATGCATGTAACTGTGTGTGAAGAGTTCAGGGCAACTCCTGAGAAAGCACAGAGAGGAAGATCTCAGAAGTGTAGTTTTGTCTCAGAGGCAGATGTTATCATATCAGATGGAATTTTAAGGTAAACACAAGATGCTGCACAAAAGAACTTTCTAATCTTTTATACTGGTGGCAGGGGAGGCCATTATATGAGCAAAATAAAGCCACTGTATTCCACTTCAGACTGGAAGTCACAATCCCTCGAGAGGCTGTTCTTTCAGTCTGTGTCATTAGATAGCCCTGATCAAATTTGATTCTTGAATTATGTCAGGGCTCATCTATTATCATTATTGCATGATAGATAGTAATGCCAGGAAAGAAAAACTGTTCTCAACAGGAAGAAATAATCATGAGAAATATCAGTTAGATGTTGTTTCCTTATAGAAAACATGTTTTTTAATAAATGTTTCCTTTTGTTAAATGTAATATAATTTTCCATTTTCACTTAATAAGTTCACTTTTTCATTTCAGGCATATCTGTCTCTATAGAATGCAACAGCAAGAGCTCGAAGTGATGATTACAGCCAAAATGTATGATTTCATGTTCAGCTGATTGCTTTTGACCAGTTTGAGAACATTAGTAGTTTGCTGAAATCCTTGTGGAGTAAGTGCAAGTTTAATGAATGCACAAACAGTGAGTGCATATCTGGAATATAATCAGACTTATTTCTACCTGGTAATGTGTACCAGCCCTGGAACAGTTGAAAAGAGAGGATTAGCAGGAAGACGCATGGCTGAGGATTAACTGCTACAGTAAGAATTTGACTCATTTGTCCTCAGAGATACTAGGTTTGGAAAAATGAAAAAATAGTCTGTTGTATAGTTTATTAAACCATTGCATCTTAAGCCCAGTTTACAAAAAACTAACTGGTACTTTTAGTAGACGTAAGAATAAAAAGTAGAAGGCAATGTTTGTAATTAATGCTTTTGTGATGCCAGCTATCTGCAGGAGTTGCCTTTCTGGAGGACTTTCCTTTGGAGATGACTTTGGTTTTTTGATTGTGTATTGAAGTACATGGCTCTAGTTGCATGAAACAAGAGGTTCATTATGTGATGACAAGGACAAAGAAGCCACATGTCTTACAAAAACAGTTTCTTGCAAGTGTGAAGCCTAAAGATGTCCCCCAGATGGAGACATCCCACAACGTGGCGAGAGCATGCAGGAACAGAGCTTGCAATGTGCAAATGCAGTAGCTCTCTTCTAGGCTCAGGGGAAGTACTGGGGGACTGTTCCAATCCCCTTTAAGGGAGGAGAGGCAGGTTTGCCTCAATCCACAACTGCGGAAAGCAGCTAGGTTCTAAACACACCCCAAAGCAAGATCAAAACACAAATGAGGTTAAATGTTGGGATCCAAAGCGATAATGCAACTTTATTTTTCATAAAAGAGGAAAGAAAGAGAGGAAGACAGAAAAGTAGGAAAATGCCAGACTAATTATGAGAGGCACAGGAAAGGGGTTACCACCACCATGTGTCCAGCGCTGGCTCGTAGAGTGCGATGGGGGAGATCTGCACGGGCATGATGGGTCTTTCTCCGGTGAAGTCCCTCTGAGAGCAGTCGAGTGGCCCAGTGAGGGAACAGGGCCATAGCAGCAGGACCAAAGTGGGATGGGGAGCACAGGCAGCCTCATAGGAGCAGCCAGGACAGCAAAGGACAGCACAGACAGCGAAGATTCCAGCACTATGTAGATTTTTTCAGTGCAGCCTGCCGTGACTGCTTAGGAACTTGCTTATGGAGGATTTTGGGAGCGGCAATCGTCACATCTGCTTCATAAAGTTCATTGGATGGCTTGTTGATGTATCAAAAAGTGTGCTGCTTGCTCACTTAATGTATCAAAAGTTTGCTGCTCGCTCCTCTGGCATATCAAAAGTCTGCTGCTGGCTTAGTGTATCAACTGCAAGCTCTATTAATAACTTTCAACAGGATGCCTCAGTTTCTAAAATAAAAGCAGTTTGTAAAGTTTTTGTTAGAGGCAACTTAAAACTAATTTTCAAACCTTAATCTGCGAATTAGGCAATGGAGAAACAAGAGGTAATGGAGAAACTTCCCTTGCATTTTACTCATTCACTACTGGGACTCGCAGCAAGCGACCAGAGGAGAAGCCATAGCAGGCCTGTAAGATCTATGTGCATAAATTTCCCTAGCTTCCACACCTAGCATGAGCAGCTCCGAGAGGTCTGCTCTACCCATTCTGCCTCCCAGGCAAGATGCTCTCGTTGGATATTATGTTTGCTCTTGGTGTGGGGACCCAGATTTCTCCCCATCCAGTTCTTCCCGTGTGGAACCAAAGGTACCAGCACAGAATACAGGAACAAGTACTGTGATGCCAGTGCACAGAGTGAGTTACAGACTTGTTACTTAGGCAGCATTTGAAAGATGCCAAAGGAACCCAAGTTCTGCACTCGCACTATGCAGGTACGAGGATTTTTGCCTTGCACAAGGGACTGGTGAAGGCATAAGTTATCAAGGTATAACAAATAAATTACAGAATTACTTTGCTTTCCCATGTGAAACATGAGTCTCGTATCACTCTGGATAAATTATTCCTCTGTGAAAGCAAGTCCTCAGATAGCCTGTACCCTCAGATAACCTAGCTGTTACACACAGGAATGTACACTGGCTTTTATCAGCTGGATTTGGGAATGAAATGCAGGCAGCCAAGTTCAGAGACTGCTGCCGTGGCAGCTTTCCTCTCCCTCCTCACACTGTCGCTCTGGCTCTGTTCCTGCTTCCCCTGCAGGTGCTGGGAAGGCTGCAGGCCACAGAGACACCGGGATCCTTGGAAGTCAGGAAGCCTGAAATAGGACAAGCAGCGGGGAAGGATGGAGTGTGACACTACGTGCAGACGAAGAGCATCACATGAGACAACACACGAGAGTTTTAGCCCAGATGCCCCTCCCCTTGTGAGGGACCACACGGGGTGTCCTTACGGTTCCGCTTACAGTGCAACAATACGGTGCAAACGCGGTGTGAATTAGACCGCTGAAGACCAAGTTGGGCATTGAAATAGAAAAGGATTGGGAGGGGCCTGAGGAAAACTTTTATTTTTTTTTTTTTTTTTTTACTGAGAGGCTCATAACAGCAGCATTGTTCAGGAGCAGGTTTGTCGAGCACAGGCTGTGAGCAACACATGCAAAAAGCCCCTTTCCTGAACCCAGGAGGAAAACGCTGCAGGACCAGAATGACCTTGCACCCGTATTCAGGGGTAACAGGTTTGCTTGTAAAATCCGCACCAGGGACTTCCGCGCAATTAGGTCATTCGAACTTTGATCATTTTTCTGTTCCATAAGGTACAGAGAATATTTACATTCAACGCGCAGGTTCTTTCTTCGATTCCTTGACAGCAGACCGCTCTAATTATGTGTGTGCTGACAGGACTACAGAGAGCTCCCATGTGACCGCGGTGGAAGGGAAGAAAGCTTATCATCAGATGACAGAAAAATGCCCTTATTGTTAGCGCCAATACTTACAAATAAACCTTTCCAGGGCGTCACATACCGGTATAAATACACCACTCCTGTGGCACTAGGCTAATATGTTAACAAAGCAGGACCTGAGGAAAGGCTGTACCTGAACTGCTTCCTCCGGGACACACGCACCTCAAGATTTGGCATGGATTAGCTGTACGAACTGTGGGCTGTGTGGCCCAAAAAGCAAAGTAGCCCAATTAATAAAATGTTTGCTAATACGCTCAGAGGAGGATCCACAAGCCTCCTTGCGTCCCAGTCTTCCCTTCGGCTGCAGTTCCCAGTTATGCTGTGGTAGCTCCAAAGAATCCTCAGCCCCACGGCAGGGCTTGGTTGTGCCACGGGCAGTGCAAACACTGCGGCACAAAATGGATTCTGCTCTGAGATGATGAGCTTGCTTCCCAGCCTGACAGACACTGCAATAAGTTCAAGGAATAACTCCAGCTTTATTGCAGCACAAGCTAACAGACTTGGATCCCCCGAGCCTAAATTTGCATGGGAGAAAATAGAAGTATTTGTTAGATCGTGACTTCTCATCACAGGGCATAGGGGGGAGAATTTTCATCGAGCCAGCTCCTGAACTTCAGGAAATAATCTGAAATTTCACTCCTTACTGTACTTTAGCAAACCAGCCCCTCCACGAATCAATACATTCTGCAGTGAAATAGGATATTATCCGCATTGTAGTCCACAGAAAGTTAGTCAGCAAGTACAGCACAAAGCAAATAAGGAACTGGGGAGTGGCACTGAGGATCTTTACACCTGGTGCAAGAAGCTGAGTGCATGGGCAGCCCATGCAGGAAGGAGTGGTGTGCTCTGCAAGCAGGGAGGAGATGGGATGGAGAAAGGCGCCCTGCTTGAGATGGAGCAAAGGCAGATGAGTTGCCTCTGACTGGGTTTTTGTATACCAAGGGATAGTAGCGTTCCAGGAATTTGTATAATTTTGCCGGTTTCTGCATCGTTACTGGTGTTACTTATTTCTTATAACTACATTAGATGGAGAAAACACATGGCATTCAGGGTTCAGATATGAGCTGAGGCAGTGTGTTGTGGTAGCTGTGTGATTTGAATCACTATCTAATACAGGCATGTCCCTGATACATTTTAAATTGAAGTGTGTGCAAATCATTTACCAGGGTAGTTGACCCATTCACAGCCAAAGTTGTAAGGGAGTTAATATGTAATAATTTGTAAGACAAGGTGCTTTTTGAGGGATGAATTGTCTCACTGAGCACTGCAAATGTGATCTCTGATTCCTTCAGGAAACCCACCATTTTCTATAGCTTATTTTTCACAGCAAGCACAAGTTTGGCATACAATTATTAACAAAAACCAGCAATCTACCCAAAACCTAACAGACAGTGAACTATGCTTTAAATGCCTTTTCATGGTGTGCCCTTTTTAGTTAATAGCACCTATCCCCACGACACACTGTATGTTAATCTGCCCTGATCTTGCAAACATTTATGTGCCAATAACTGCATCAAGCAAACCCCTTTTACTGAAATACATAGGTACTCGCAGACTGGAAGCTTTGGGTTAATTCCAAGACTGATCCCAACATGAATACAATACATAAATATTAATACAGTTACTTTTAAAGCTGCTACTGATGGATTTTCAGAGTAAAAAGGACAACTCCTACCAGCTAAACAGCTATAGATAATACATTTGAAAATAGAGATGCTGAATACCACTTTTTGTTTTGCAACTTCTTCATTCCTCTTGAAAGGACATATTTGCAGAACTATTTCTGCATCTCCACCACAGACGCTAGTGAATATATCTTCCTCAACTCCTCTCTTCCCTCTTCAGAAAAGTGATGCTTCCATCCAGTTGATGGAAGAAATATATACATATACATATATATATCTGGCCTGATCGAGGTACTCCTGAACTCTTCCAAGAATGCAATACAGTCTGAGTTCTAAATGACTGCATGGTTTTGTCATGAACCTGGCATTTCATAGCAATGACCTTACTTTCCCCTATCTAAAACGGGGCTGACAGGCATTTGGTTATCTCACAGGATGAGCTGAAGTACAGGCCCAAATGTTTGCCAAGCTCCTTGAGAATATAATAGTTACTTTGCATCTTATTTCCTTTTTTAAAAGAGTGAAGTCAGGAGGCGTCGCATGGCCATTCACACCAGATAAGGTATTGAATAGATGCATCTACTATAGTAATTAACCAAGAAAATTCTTTCTTGTGTCTTAATGAATCCTTAATTTTAAAGTGAAAAACACTTGCAGATGTTTTCACCTTTGGCAATGCTATTGTGCACTGCTGTTTGTAGACTGACAGAGCAAACTACCTCGATTACCCCGGAGATCTGGAGACTGAGAAAGAGCCTTTCTCACTCTTCATAGAAAACATTGGTTTGCTGTATAAAACAAAACTTAAAAGAGATCCAAGCGCAGAAACTGAATTCTTAGGAGTTTTTATGCCTGACTGCTTGCTCTCTTGGGCTTTTTCTTTTGTTTTCTTCACATGCTTTTATTTGGGGACCTCTATTACCAGCACACTGAGCTGCATTTTGAGCATATACTTCAGAGCTGCTGGAAATGGCTGCGGAGGGCAACAGCCCGGCTCCTACTCAGGGAAACCTTCAGAGCATGCAGGGGGCTGGAAGGGCCCTTGAGAGATGCCTGGCCCACGCTTCACCTTGCACAAACGTACTGCAACGCTGATGTAGGCACCGAGGTGTGTAAAGACACCCTGGTCCCTGTGCTCTGCCTAGGCTGCCTGCCACTAGCACTGATCGGGGTCCTGCAGCCCCTGACTTTTAGCTGCGGCAATCTGCGCCACTCACAGGAGATTCCCTTCTGCAGGACTTGCTGCTGTTGCATCTCTGTGTCTCACACATCCTTGTCTATGCTAGTATCTACCCCAGGTCTGCAGGTTATGTGTTAGAGAACATATTAACAGGAGACTATAGAAGGGAGAGGCAACTAAACACAGACCTTTTCCCACAATTCATATGGGAAGCAAGTGCAAATTACCCTTTGTATCTTTTTTACAAAGCGTTTTCCACTCTAGGGCGATCAGAAAGTCCCGACCAGGTGACACACAACAGACTAGCTGTCACCAACAGAGCTGCTGGGTTTTCTTAACAATAATGGAAAACTCAAAAGCTTTGTGCCAACAAAATCACTTCCCTCACCTTGGAGTAAGCTGCTTTGCATCCAAGTGCTACGAGAAAAATGCAGAACATAAACGTGTGCAATCACAGCACATCGTCAGCACTGGCAGGTAGCACATTAGGTCCGGGATCCGTGATCGTTATCAGATGCAGGCACATCAGCCTCAAGAAAATTTGATCTAGGTCAGGCCTTGGCACACAGCTGCATTTCTATGGCAACTGTAAATACACGCTATAGGAATTTCTATATGCCTTTGTATTTTCACTCTGAGGACAGGCAACTTCTAATCCAATACAAAGCCTGCAGGTATCTTGTTAACCCCTCACTGTTTTTCTCAAACAAACGCAAGCAAACAGAGTGAGCTGATACCAGACCGTGCTTTGCAATACGTTGCTGGGGCAGTCTCAGCAGGTGGCGGGAGCTGCAAGGCTGGATTTACTGTCTGCTTGGACTGCTGCCATAAACATAACCTCACACTCTGCCATGACTTCCTAGGCTTCCCCACCTCCTTTGCGTCGGATTTTAAATGAGACATTAAGGGTCTGAATACGGCTGACACAGGACACAAAGATTTCACACTTTTTGCTGGATACTTCTCTGATAACCTTGACCTCACCTGGGCAACCCCATTCACGAGTTCAAAACTGCTGTTTTGGTGGGACATCTGCCAGGAGCTTCCCTGCCCAGCTACAGCAATCCATGCTTGTGCCCTGTAACACCCCTGCCAGATTCCTGAATCGTGGGCCCGACTTAACTCAGTATTTTTCACCTTCTCATTGATTATCTATCATGAGGCGGGAACAGCATAATTGATGAACTTCTCTGTTCCCGGCATATGCAGTCCCCATAGAAAACCTATTATTTGCAGGCTTATTATTTTATTTTCTGCTTTTATTGTCTCTCTGAAGCAATGCTACTTCCTAATTAAGTGCATCAAAACCACAATACAGCAATCCAAAGTATTCTTCTATTTTATTTCCTCATAAAGGATTATGGTTGCGAGAATGACTGTCACTAAGCAGTTATAGCACTATTAGTAATACACACTTATAGTATAATAATACTCAAAGCCTGTTGTTCAAGACCCCGGAAACCCACAGAAATTCATCAGATGGTGTTCCAGAGCACTCCCAGAAATTGCCATTCACATTCTTCATGCTTTTCCTCAATTTGTGGCATTACATTTAATTTTTGATTAATTTTTGATTGACAAGCCCAGTACTGACATACTTTACTACAATTTTTGGTCCATATGCAATTTGGCTATTTGAAAAGCAAACCTCTCCATAATCACAGAATGGTATAATTTGCATCAGTATACCATCCAAACATGTATTTGGACATACTTTAGTTCAGGCTTGTACAGTCTATGCAATAGTTTATAGATCCCGATATTTTTAATTGAGAAAAAAGGTCCTTGATGCTTCTAATGACTTGGCACATACCCGACTTAATACGACAGCCAAAGACAGATAGGACGGAGCCATCCTATTTTCACATTACTGTTTGTGAACAGTAATGGTGTTCTCATTCACATACTGGTGAGTGAGAAAGATTTTGGTTGCATATGAGTTCTGCAGGAACTCACCAAAACCTTCAATTATATTTTGTGTCCCGTCTACAAAACACTATTTAGAAAAATTAGGGGAAACATCTCACACTCTGGAGGTGGAAGGCAAGGGTGAGAGGGGCCATTGCTCATTCCAGCTGTGGGTGCGGGGGAGCAGAGCCTGCCATTCCCTTTTTTTATCTCAAGGCTGCAGCCAGGAGGGCATGGAGACACCGCCCCTGCTCAGAGCATCCCTAGCAGCAGAGCACCATACAAGCTTCCCCAGTACCTTGCAATTTCTGGCTGTACTCTGTCCTGTCGGACTGACTCCTCCTCAAGTTGCCGTGGTCCCCTGCGGTGGTGGTGCTCTCCACCACGGGCTCCGTTCTCCGCCTCTGCCCCATGTACAGCTTGTTCCTCAGCAGGGTCAAATTCCTCTTCCTTCCCCCGGTGCCTTCCTTCCCCGGACAGTCCATGCTCGCCACGGACAGCCTTGCTTAGTGGTGCTGGTGGCGGGGGGACAACAGCTTGATTTCCAGGGAGGTGACCTCTCTGCCCAGGTGAAGGCTGGTTGCTTTGGGCTTGGGTTTGCAGCAGGGCTCGCCAGGCTCCACAGGGCCCCGGGCTCAGCCCTGCCACCTGTGCCGGAGCAGCTCCACCCCCGGGAAGCTGCCGCCCCAGGCAGCGTTTGCATTCACCTGCTCTACGTGTGAGCGCGCCTGGCGGGGCCGCTTTCAGAGCCAGCCCCAAACCGCAGCCGTTCCCGGGCCCTCTCCCTGCTTCAGGGCACGCTCCTCAGCCCGCCGCAGGGCCGGGGGTGCCGGCAGCCTGCAGCGGGAATTGCCTCCTCCCGGCTGTCGGGCAGGGAGGTGCCCGAGTGTGGCACGGCACCACCATGCTTTCAGCAGACCCTTTCCCCCTCTGCGCTGCCGGCAGCGGGAAGCAGAGGGCAAGGCAAATGGGAAGGGGAGGCCAGCCACCCACTCGACCGCAACTCCTTGCATATCAAGTTGTATCGGCCAGTCTCCTGACCCCATTGAGAGGTGTAGCTTTTGGGCTGGAAACTCCGGATCTACAGGTTTGAAAGGCGACCAATCCCCCAGGACAATGAAGAAAAGGGCTGAGAAGGACATAAAAGCCACGCCGGGAGGCAGGAAGCAGTGCGGAGCTGACGCTCGTCTCAAACCAGGCTCTGTCCCGCTTTACACTACGCACAGGGAGGCCAAAGCCAAGGCGAAAGTCTGCTAAGGACCTGTGAAGGACACCACAGCAAACCACCATGCTGTGATAGCCAAGGGAGTGGACACCAAAACACCTGCTCGTAATACCTCTGGATTAACCCCTGGAAGGGATCTTGTTATCCTGTCTGTTAGCAATGGCCTCTGGCACACATGTACTGTCTAGTGATCCTCTGTAGCGCCGGTCTAATCAAGCTCATGTCAAAACAGCAGGAGTTGCTGGCATCTAAGCTTGGACCGGACTTTCCTGGGAAGAGCCCCAACAGCCATCAGTAGCAATCACTGCCGCTGCTGTGATACCCAGCCCTGCGGCCCTCACTGCTGTAGGAAATGCCTGGTGGGAGCCCCGTGGTGCAGCCTAATCGGTGTCAGTCTCACGCACAATCATTGCCACAGCATCTGCCAGGGGACACAACTAATGTCCCTCTGACAGACGCTGGCAGAGCGTTTGGCTTTAGCACTGCCACGCTGTGTCCCTGAAGGACTGTCTAGTAAAAAACAAGCTGGGCTGAGACCTAGTAGTGTAACCTCGTTTCCAACTTTTGTTTTTCTTTACAAAACTGGTCCTGTAATGCAATCTCCTCATCAAAGCCCCTCATTTCTACCCAGTAGTGAAAAGAAGAGGTTATGAAACTGTTAAGCAATAAACTACGTCAAATTTCAGCACCATGCCAGCGCTGCACAAAGTGTCCAGCCCAAACACAGTCTGGCAGAGGAATAAAGTGGTGAGGGGAACACTGGGAAGACTTTGTGCTCCCACAGAGAAGTCACATATTACATAGGCAATTCATGTGTTACGTCCTGCCTCCTCTTTGATATTTCCTAAGAAGCTCTTTATTCTGCAAGTCAGACCACAAAAGTTCCTTGAAAGGAAGAGCAGTGGTGACAGCAAGGAGAGGCGTAGGCAGGGACAGACTGTGACACACTTGTGACAAGCATCAAAGCTCCAGCAACGAGTAGTACACAGAGTAAAGTCGGAGTTGAGGGAAATCAATCACCCCATTTCCTTACACTGGGGACTTCGGGAGGAGCTTTTTTTCGAAGCAATAGCTTGTTATTCATTAAGGGTGGTGAAACTGGTTTAAACAGTCACCACCCTGACTGCCCCCCTTCCCCAGATGATTTTGTTCCCATTATTGCTGCAGGGTGTAAACACACGCACTTGAGATGAGATGGAGGAACTGATCTGGCAGAAAACTCCTTCCCTCGCCCCTTTTCCCTGGGCTATTTTCCATCTGGATCTGTGCTCCTGATTAGTTCCTCAACCAGCTACGGAAGCAGTTGTGGCAGCATGAAGCAGGGGATGACGCAGGGCACATGCGAGCAGCTTTGGGTAGGGCTGATGGTTGCTTAAGCCAGAATCACCCAGAGAAGGTATCTCTCCCCACCAGGATTTTAGTGTCATGCTCCTCAGAAGACAGAGATCCCATCATTTTATATGAGATTTCATTGTATTTATTTAAATTAAAATGGTTTGGAGGAAAACTGGGGAATGTATTTTGGCTGGGTGAAGGTAGAAGAACAAACTTTATAGAATTCTTGGCTTTGTAAGCTCTGACACAAATGCAGAGTTACAGCCAAGATAGATATAGTAAAATTTGCTCAGGTGTTTATTATGACAGCAATCTACCCACATGCAAAAATTGTCTTCCTCCTCAACTCAGTCACAGGATGTGAAAAGGTATGTGTTCATTCAGCAGCAAAATTGTTATGGGGAAAGCCAGCTGTAGCTGGCTGCTGCTGTTGTACTTGGAATGGTTAACCTGGCTTTCGCCAGCAGCATTGTTTTGGAGGTAGCCAGGAGCACAAAGCAGGCGTACACCACAGTTTAGAAATGTAGATGAGAATTTTCTGCAACCTTAAAATACCTCCTCTGTGCCACCCAGCATAGGAAAGGCTGAAAATAGTATGCCTTCTGTGGTACTCCAAATGTGTGGGATACGTTCAGGACTGGTGGCTTCCCTGTCCCCTCTGGAGAGAGGGAGATTTGAGACACAACCGGCATCACATTAAATCCCGTCATGCATTTACACCAGTGGGCCATGCCTGTGCAATCAGCAGGGGGATTATGTAAAAACAATCAGATGTGCATTTGAGCAAGATCCCTATAAACTCTTATTACTGTTTGCTGATCTTTACCAGACTATAGCAAAATGCCACAGAAAGCACGGTCAGAACTGTGTGTGAAATACTCACTGTCACTCACAATAGTATGAGCAACCCTCTCTCAATTTCAAATTATTCCTGCTCTCTTCTGGCCCCATTAACAACTGATGGGAAAGCAGTACCGAAGTCACTAATCCATACGACAAGAGGAATATTTGGCATCTACGTGGACAAAATGCTCTTTTTACAATGAGTGTGGAAATCTCTTTTATGACTCTGTTATGCTCACTTAATTCTACCAAGCAAACTGGAATTCAGTTCATGTGAACACTCACATAGGAGTTATTTGCACGGAAGCCACCCTGCTGAAGAAACAAAACAGGTGCTGGTGTCAACATGGAAAATATTGGCATCGTGTTCCCCAGCAACTGTATTGGCCACATATAAGAGCTGATTGTTGTATGGTCAATGTCAACTTTTATCTCAGTCCTGAGCTATAAATGAACCAGAAGCGCCATAAAGACTGATGGCCATTAAGTAAGCAAACAGTTATTTGTTTTCTTGTCATACCTCACAGCTGTTACAGAAGATTTCTTTATAACTTAGGATCCCAGAAGTTACACAAAAAATGCTGGTGTGGGTTGACTGCCATGCTTATTCCCTTTGAGTGGACGCACAGACTACTGCTGGAGTCCTGTGGCAATGGCATGGGATTGCCATTTCCAAGTTTGCTCACTGCAATGGCCAGCACAGACACCAAGGGAAAAGAGAGTCTCAGTCTGCAGCTGCAGAGTAGCTTTGCCAGTTTTGCCCATGTAAAGAGATTACATTTGACAGGCAGTGGAGAAGCAGAAAGGTACCATGGTACTGCTGCAGAAAGCTGTCCTACCCTCCCCACAGGTGGAGCATGAGAGCAAAGAGCACAGATGTCTCTGTAGCTCCCCATCTCCATACAGAGAAGCCTCAGTGCATATAAAAGCAAGCCTGTACCTGTCACTCTGCCTGTATGCACGAGTCATAGCAAAGATGTCTTCTGAGGGACAAAATGTTGAGGCTTTGATAAGAACAATCCTGTGTAAGGCCCATCGAGGACTTTGAGCACAGGAAAGTTGCTGGTACGTACACTCTACCTGTTTGCAACAGTATGGGTAAGATAAGAACAGAGTGACAGGTGAGGAAAAAAGCAATAAAAAGATAAGGCTTAGGGACAGGTAAAACAGGAGTCTACACGCTGATTTTTCACAATGAATGAATCAAAATTACTTTGAAATATACATAGGAAAAAAACTTCAAACACCTTTCAATAGTACAAAAAGAGAAAAAAGCCTGTCTTGTAGGTGAAAAGTTATTTAGTGTGGCAGTCTCACCTTCACTCCTACTGTTGATCTTGCCAGACTGGTGATTCCTGTAGAGAAACAGGTCTTTAGAAGTAAGTGCACAGTGATAATTTCTTTTAGCCCTGTCTACAGTGTTTCTTGTCTAAATATTTGTAGGAAAAATTCACAAAGTACATGCCTGCTGGGGCTCAGGCTAGGCTGTGGATATTTCTAAGAAGGGATGGCTCAACCTTTCAAGCTATGCAATCCATCTCCTCGGACTGCTGTGATGCTTTCTTACTCCAAACAAAGCCTCTGCTCCAGTTTACACACACAAAAGGCTGACGTGGTTTCTGCCTACAGAGGGGGACCCATCTCTCAAACTGAAACACCTGCCAGAGAGGAGAAGGGATGCTGAGAAAAGGGTCAGCAGGGCTTGAATTGTCCTCGCAGCGCCTGTGGATCTGTCACTATCCAGCCAGGGCTTTGTGTAGGTCTGTTAGGCTTGGAGCTGGGCCAGGTCCCAAAGGGGGACATCTGAGGGCAGTGCTGCTTTGAAAGGGCTGGGAGGTGAGAAGGAGAGGGAACTTGCCAGGAAACCGAGCAGCCCTTTGATTTCTTCAGTGTTACAGCTGCGAAATTTTCTAAGGAAAATAACCTGACTCTGTTGATCAAGTAGATGGCACTGCAATATCAAAGCTAATGAGGAAAGACAAGCAAGAGAGTGAGGCATAGGTAAAAGAACAGGAAGATGAGTCTTCATTATTCGTGTGTTTTAATGTAAAATAGGAGGGCATAGAAATTACCAAAGATGAAATATTTTCTGTGGAATTCTTTCAGAACCTTATGTCCGGCAATTCACAAATCAAGAGAGGAACAGAACCTAAAAATGGACTATCATGAGCAACTGGAAAGATTTTCCTTCTAGGTCTCTATTTTGAATCATTATAGATTTGCAGCTTCACACTAAAATTTCATATTTCCAGACAGTATTTTTATAGCTGAACTGGAGTGGTTTCTTTTCTCTCTCTCTATGTTTCTGTTTGTGCACATTTGTGAAAGAATGAATGAAAGAATTAACAAGAGAGAATACTATTTGGTGATTCTTATTTTGTGTTGGGGGAGTTGACTTGGATTAACAAAGATAAGAGTCTTAAAAAAAATAAGCTTCAGTTCATACTCACAAACAAGTTTAATGGGAGTTAGGATAGGCTGAAATCTGGTTCACAGAGCTTAAAATTAACTCAGTACAGATGCCTAGGAGGGAACAAATGGACATATCTTACAAAACTAGACTCAGCCATGGTGTCCTGGCCTCTTGATAGGCAAATCACTTTCTAGGCAGAGGTCCAGAGAAGTTAGGTGTGGCAAGAGAATCCTAACGTACTTTACAGGGGAGCCCAACAAAAAGCATGGTTAAAAAAGAAACTAACAGCTTAGACAAAACAGCTCAGACAAACAATTTATTCAGGGAAAAGCAGGGTGTAAACTTGACATCTTCCTAATGGTAATGAGTATTATGACTAAATCCAAATTTTGCATAAATACAGAGGATCAGTCTCTTTAAAGCAATTGGATTACTGAAGTGAGTTCACTGCTACAAAACAAGGGTTCACAGTCTGACCCAAGGTACTTAGTGTCTTTGGGATAGGAGCCTCTGTTCTTATTCACATCGAGATGGAAAGTAATGTAACCCGATAAACCTAACTCTAGTTACTGAAATACACAATGATTCCTTTTAGTTGGATGATGTAGTCTTTCGTTGCCACCAGGCATCCATCAGCAAGCAAAATACAAATACATATGTGAGTTGGCTGCGTGTAGACATCCTCTCTAGACATCCTCTGCCAAATCCGGCTGTGCCAATGAAAGAGCTTACTGACTCCAATGATTCGTCATCCTTCTCCTGCTGAGGACTGTCAGTGCAAAGATCTGCAGGAATTGTTCATGGCCCTTAACTTGCTTTGGCTGAAAAGCAGCCTGAATAACTCAGCCCAATGCCCCTAAACTGCCTCAGCTAGCCTTGCTCGACTTGATCTGCCCTAGGGAACACTGATTCCAGCTGATCCACTGGCAGGCTGGGGAGATGGTGCTGGCTGAAGGAGTGAGCGCTGGCCAGCAGGCGCAGGCAGAGATCTGTTCCACGGAAGTGGCTGGGCAGGGAGGAAGGCTGGCTGTGACTTGTGCACACAGGCAGCAGCAAAACAGAAGGCTGGCAGGAACTGATTCCTTCAGATTAACGGTTTTATAAGCCATGGAGATAGAACATCTATTACAGCAAAATTTAATGATAATGATGTGATCACCAGTGAAGAGCAAACGCACTGGAATAGCACATAGTCGTACTAATGAAATTCCTCAAAGCTTTATTAGCTGAAAAGATGAAAATTATTTTCATTCAGCAGGAGGGGTTTCTTTAATTTATATTGATAATATTTTCTGCATTTAATCTGCACAGCATTTTAATGGGCAAAACATTAATTTTTAAACATATATGTGTGTATATAAAAACTTATCTAAAATCAGTGTAAATGTACACTGCAGTGTACAAACTTTTAAAGTAAGGATGTCCTTCAGGCTTAGATGGTTATATTGCTGCTGAGTTTTTGCTATACTCCAGTGGCATTTTGCTGGAATGAGATTCACCCCTGTGCAGAGGGCAAGCATAAAACCTAAGCACCATGTAAGTTCTACTTAAGTCTTAAGGACCTGGTTCTAATTCCATTGAAATAAATAGCAACATTTTCATTGTTTTTCAGTGGGAGCTGTTACAAGGTCAATGAATGAGATCAGTCCTATAAAATGCCTTTTGCTGGCCCAATTGGAATGATATGCAAGGAGCTAGATGCAAAATGCTTGGGAATGAATGTGAAAAAAAATCCCACGGAAGTAAAAGACTTGGTAATTCCGGAGAATTTGCTCAAGGTAAATACTGGAACCAAAACATTCATTTGTTTCAAAGATTCAAGGATGGTAGGTGAATTTATTCTAACCAGGGAGCTGGTCTTACCCAAATATGACTTGAGGAGTACTGGGCATACTTCAGCTGTATTCTGTGTAATATAATGCACAATACTGAAAAATACAATCAAACCTATTTAAAGCATTATTATTTCTGAAGTACTAGGATAATTTTGGATACCTTAGAGTACTAAAACATCATGTTCTCTGCTCTGGTAGCATTATCAGGCTTTCAGTGTGGTTTTCTGCTGTATCATCTACCCTTGCTAGGTAACATGCTGGCATTTATGCATCTAAACAGTGCCTGCACAGAAATTAGTTTATATTTCATAAATTCTAAGTACTTCACAGCTGATTTCCCACTAGAGATGAGAGAGCTTTAGGTAGGACCATGTCCACAACACAAGGCAAAGGAGAACTCTGCGCTCAAACTTTGTGCGTCTTACCAGGACTCCAGGCCACTGTAGTGTATTTCACTTTCCAGCTTGTAGAGGGAAATAAATATGTATCAGACTCCTACTAGAATAACCTTACACCCAACTGTCAGCTTTGCAAGTGTAAAAATCCTCTGTGTGCTCTCAGTAAGTGATTTTCAAAGGCTTTGACCTTCCATAAATGAAATCCAGATTCCTCAGAACTAAGCAGAGGCGGAATGTTAGGCCTATGGTTTCCTTTTAACCTTGCCCGTTTCAGCAGCAGGCCAACTCAAAGGAAGCACATAATAGATTTTATTAAAATAGAAAAAAAGTTATATAGGTTTTTCCTTTTTTAATTACTCCATATGAAAAATGGATTGCTTGCCCACTAGACAAACCAAAAAATTTAGAACTACAGAGATCTGCCAGTATCTGAGGGGAGCCTAGAAAAAATATGGAGTGGGACGTCTTACAAGACTATATAGTGATGGGACAAGGGGGAATGGCTTCACACTGCAAGAGAGTAGGTCTGGGATTAGATACAACAAAGACATTCTTTACTGTGAGGGTGGTGAGACACTGGAACAGGTTGCCCAGAGAGCTTGTGGATGCTCCATCTCTGGAAGTGTTCATTGCCAGGTTGGTGGAGCTCTGAACAACCTGGTCTGGCGAAAGGTGTCCCTGTCCAAGGCAGGGGGGAACTACATGATCTTTAAGGACCCCTCCCCCCCAGGCCATTCTATGATTCTATGAAGAATTTCTCCCCTACATGTTCAGTGCAGGGTATTACCCCTGAAAAACTTGCATCTGGGGAACTCAGATGCCAACTCCTCTGGTGAAATATGAAGTGCTATTTTGTAGCTTCTGCAGAACTGGGCAATGGTTCTGCAAAATTGCCTCTCCGTACTCCTGGAGATAAGCCTGTTGTCACAAATACAGCAAGCAGTGGCACAAATCAGAGGAGACCATAGCTTTTTTTTTCCCCCAGAGCCTTCTTGTAATGGAAAATCCACACACTAGAATACAGCTCCCTCAAAAATCCAGAGCACCAACTAACACATTTCAGAGGAGCACATGGGGGAACAGTAGCCATCATGAAAATCTCCTGCTCTAGTGTAAAATAATTGTGTCCTTACTGCACACACTGAACAGACAATCCTGATTCTTTTGAAGCCTGACCTACCAAAGTAGTAGAGGGAACAAATAATGAGAAGTAGTTATATGGTGTTTAAATCTGAAGGAAGATACTGACTTAGCCCTTCTGCTGCAAATAAATAATTCCCAATAACGTTCAAAATAATGTATAAAATGATGAGGGTAACATGGAGTTATCCTGCCTAAATCTTTCAGGGTAATTCAAACCAGAGTTAAAATTCAAAGCTAATATTGATCACCTTTCAAGAGGAATACACAAGATAATTGGCTTGGGATTTAAGAGTGATGACGCAACGAAAGTTGTTCTGCCTCAGTTTCTCCATCAATGAAATGCAAATAGTGGTATTTGCCCCTTTTCAGGAATTTTTGAAAGATCCACAAATAAGAAGCACTACTTCAAGAACTACCATCCTTATCAACAGGAGGAAATTCATTTGAAGTCATCCTCAAGGATCAATGAAAATGGAATTCAAAGGAATCAGATCACCTGTAGAGATATTAAGCTTTAAAACCGAGACAAGATGAATACAGTATCTAACTGAAGTATCAGCAGGGTTCAATATAAAAATTTATCTCTGATTGGGAACTCATGCAAAATAGCCCAGCTATACGCAGTGCAGACACAGACCGGCTTGGGTGTCATAAAAATGTGTGCTAAGAAACAAACATTTCCCTACTTAAGGAGCAGCAGGGTAGGATCTTCATGCTGCCACGGGCCTCAGGTAAGGATAGCAACCTTTGGTATCATCACCCCTAATTTTGCATTCACGCTTTTCACAGAACCACAGTTGGTCAGGTTGGAAGGGTCCACAGTGGCTCATCTGGTCCAACCACCCTGCTCAGGCAGGGTCATCCTAGAGCACATGGCACAGGATTGCATCCAGATGGTTCTTGAATATCTCCAGTGAGGGAGACTCCACAACGTCTCTGGGCAATCTGTTCCACTGCTCGGCCACCTGCACAGTAAGGTTCTTCCTCATGTTCAGGTGGAACTTCCCGTGTGTCAGTTTCTGCCCGTTCCCTCATGTCCTAGTGCTTGGCATCNGCTACAGCACGGAGCAGCGGGGCCGGCCCAACTCGCCCGATTACCGCCTCTACTTTAGTAAGTAGCAGTCCCCGGGCTCCATAAACCCCTTCCTTCCCCGTCCCGCGGGGCGCACGGAGGGGAAGAGGTGGTGGCGGTGGCGGCTCCCCTCTCCCGCGGAGGGGCCTCGGGCCGGCCGAGGTGTCGCCCCCGAGCCTTCCCCCCGCTGCAGGGGGAGAGCAGTGTTTTTGTAGAGAGCGAGGGCGGATCTTGTAGAGATCCCGGCTTTTGGAGGGGATGCTGGGTCTGCTCAACCCCGGCCCAGCCGTGCTCTTGCTCAGCCCCGGAGGACGCCGCGGGGGAAGCGCCGCCGTGGTGCTGTGTTTGGCAGCGTGGGGACCTGTGGCACCCCAGGGACAGCCGTGGGAGGCTGTGTGGTGTGACAGCCCAGCCTGTCCCTTGTGACCAGGCTAGCTCTCCCTCCCACCAAACACGTCACTGAGGCGGGAGGCTGACACCCAGAACGTGCGGCTCCAGCCCCGCGCGGGTGCCAGCAAGTGGCAGTGCGAGGGCATGGGCAGTGCTCCAGGAGGCGTCTCAAGACCCAGCGAGAGCTGAGGGTGCGCCGTGTTCACTATTACGCATTTTCGTAACAGTGTTGTCTTATTTGTGTGCCGGTCCTATCGCAGAGGGTTTGTACGTTTCTGGTCCATTGACCTGCAGTCAACTCTGACGTCCGCTGGTGTGGGAGAAGCGGAGGCGGCGTGTGTCCGGTTGGCAGCACTGCCAGAGCTCCCTTGTGCTCGCTCCTGGGGCTGCCAGCCGCAGGAGCTCGTCTAGAGAAAGTCCCTTTATTTGGTGGGAATAAACAGCCTGCCACTAAACTTTGTTGTATTTGGGAGGAGCATCTGGGAGGCTTCCAGGAGTTTCAAATTGACTCCATTTACTCCTCTTTGCTGAGGTGGTCAAAATAAAGTCCAAAGCTAAGTGAGGTTCCTTGTCTGTTTTTTTCTTTACTTTGAATAGGGGTGCTAGCAGAGGAGAAAATCCTTGATTTGAGTTAGTGTTTGCACTGTTTTGATGTGATACTTGGACTTGAAAAACTTAAGCATATGCTCCAGTGAAGTTCGTTCCGTTCTAGAGTGGGAGCAAGGCTGAGGTGCAGATTGGGCCCCCATTAAGTTAACATCAATTTCTGCTGGTTTCAAGGTGTGGTGTTTCATGTCGAGGGCCTAGAGCAATTATCCCATCCCTTGCTCACTCTTGATCAGACTTTGGCCTGTTATGTTGGGGGATTTGTGGTCATGAAACTAAGTTTATTAGAAATACAGTGAACTCATGGGGGCAACACTGCTAGAAACCTAGATGAATTCACTTATCACTGATGGAAATGAGGTTCCTTTGGGTTTGGGTTCTTTTATTTAACTGTTAATTGTTGTGTATGGCCAGGGAGGAGAAAAGAATGAAAGAATCTTCTCATCCTTGTATGGCTTGTATTGCCAGGTAGAAAAGAAGTACAGTGTTGAATGCTAAAGCAATAACTTTGATTCTAATGAATCCTTGTCAAAACAATCAAATTCCTTGTCCTCCACGTAGGTTAGTACTTGAAATTAAACTTCAGAAAAAGTTTAATGGATGCATAATCATAGCATATATAAATTTCTGTACTGTTTGATATTTAGCAACACCAACATCTTATGCCATATCTTTAGGTTTGCAATGCTACTTTGTTTTGTCTTTCAGAGAATGCAGACGGTAAATATATTTCCCCATTCCATGACATTCCCCTGTTTGCTGGATCTAAAGAGGTATGTGTTTATGCCTTGAAACACGATTAANTTCCCGTGTGTCAGTTTCTGCCCGTTCCCTCATGTCCTAGTGCTTGGCATCACCGAGAAGAGCCTGGCTCCATCCTCTGAGCATCCCCCTTTCTGGCAGCGCTGGTGGCCTGAGAGCACCCCAGCCTGCTACACCTGGGCTACCACCTGCCCAAGCTTGCCTGGCTCCCGCTGGGGTCACCTGCCACCTCAAGGAGGGGTCGGCTTTTGTTACTATTAATTTCAACTCGGTGGAGCCCTCCCCTGCGGCTGGGCAGCGCCACAGCCTGTCTCTGAGTCCCTCTCTCCCTCTGCGGCGCTGACCCGTGCTCGCAGAGGCCGCGGCAGGCGGGGCAGGCCCGGCGCGGCGCGACGGCCGCAGGAAGGGGAGGGAAGGCGGGCGCGCGGCCGCCGCCATCATGCGGGCGCCGCCGGGGCTGGCGCAGCTGCTGCTGGCNCGCGGGTGCCAGCAAGTGGCAGTGCGAGGGCATGGGCAGTGCTCCAGGAGGCGTCTCAAGACCCAGCGAGAGCTGAGGGTGCGCCGTGTTCACTATTACGCATTTTCGTAACAGTGTTGTCTTATTTGTGTGCCGGTCCTATCGCAGAGGGTTTGTACGTTTCTGGTCCATTGACCTGCAGTCAACTCTGACGTCCGCTGGTGTGGGAGAAGCGGAGGCGGCGTGTGTCCGGTTGGCAGCACTGCCAGAGCTCCCTTGTGCTCGCTCCTGGGGCTGCCAGCCGCAGGAGCTCGTCTAGAGAAAGTCCCTTTATTTGGTGGGAATAAACAGCCTGCCACTAAACTTTGTTGTATTTGGGAGGAGCATCTGGGAGGCTTCCAGGAGTTTCAAATTGACTCCATTTACTCCTCTTTGCTGAGGTGGTCAAAATAAAGTCCAAAGCTAAGTGAGGTTCCTTGTCTGCTTTTTTCTTTACTTTGAATAGGGGTGCTAGCAGAGGAGAATATCCTTGATTTGAGTTAGTGTTTGCACTGTTTTGATGTGATACTTGGATTTGAAAAACTTAAGCATACGCTCCAGTCAAGTTCGTTCCGTTCTAGAGTGGGAGCAAGGCTGAGGTGCAGATTGGGCCCCCATTAAGTTAACATCAATTTCTGCTGGTTTCAAGGTGTGGTGTTTCATGTCGAGGGCCTAGAGCAATTATCCCATCCCTTGCTCACTCTTGATCAGACTTTGGCCTGTTATGTTGGGGGATTTGTGGTCATGAAACTAAGTTTATTAGAAATACAGTGAACTCATGGGGGCAACACTGCTAGAAACCTAGATGAATTCACTTATCACTGATGGAAATGAGGTTCCTTTGGGTTTGGGGTTTTTTTTTTTAACTGTTAATTGTTGTGTATGGCCAGGGAGGAGAAAAGAATGAAAGAATCTTCTCATCCTTGTATGGCTTGTATTGCCAGGTAGAAGAGAAGCACAGTGTTGAATGCTAAAGCAATAACTTTGATTCTAATGAATCCTTGTCAAAACAATCAAATTCCTTGTCCTCCACGTAGGTTAGTACTTGAAATTAAACTTCAGAAAAAGTTTAATGGATGCATAATCATGGCATATATAAATTTCTGTACTGTTTGATATTTAGCAACACCAACATCTTATGCCATATCTTTAGGTTTGCAATGCTACTTTGTTTTGTCTTTCAGAGAATGCAGACGGTAAATATATTTCCCCATTCCATGACATTCCCCTGTTTGCTGGATCTAAAGAGGTATGTGTTTATGCCTTGAAACACGATTAATTTCAAAATGCTAATAGTTTTGCTGGTATTCTTTAGGTGAAAGTGCAGGTTTTAAACGCTTTTTTTTGATAATCAACAGAGAAATGTATCGTGCCAGAAAGGACCACTCTAATCCAGACTGATGCCTTATGTAATACAGGCACAATGACTACACCAAATTTTCTCTGCTGAGTTCAGTAACTTGCAATGAAACATAATTATTTCTGTATATACAAGCCTAGATGTCTCTTTAAGTGATTGAAGGCAGGAGGAACCCTCACTGTATCTTGTGATAATTCCCTGTGTTTAAGGTTTGTGCTTTTGTGTGCTTGAATTAATTTTCTGCTGTTACTCTTTTTAAACTAGCAGTTTTCTACATCTGCCATTAAAAGTGTACATTTCTTTGTCGTGGATGTGCAGCACACACTTTGTAACTTACGGTGTATGGCTTTAATTCCCAAAAGGAGCATTAGAATTGGAAGCCAGCAGCAATGCCCAGGAGAGAAGTGGTAATCACACCTTTGGAGATTCGCAGTGCGTGAGGTGCAGCTGAGCACTTTCACGTCTTGTTAGCCGCCCTCCCTGGGGCTTCATTACAGCGATAATGAAACGGCTGTTTTGTCTGTCACTGATGGGAGAACTGCCAAGTCTTTGGTTTAGGCTGAGGTTTGCTTATCACAGGGCGCTTGTGACACAAACAGACTGGGGGAGTTTGAGTCGTTTTCTTGTTTTGTTGCTGAGTCTCCGTGGGTGATATGAATGGTGAAAAAGGACAGTAGTTTGAGCATGTTCAGATGGAGGCTTCTGAACTGATGAACCAATCCCTTGAATTATTAAACCCGAGAGATTAAAAATCTGAATGAAGTCTTTTTGATCAGCAGACCCAAGTGCTAGTCAGTGGGAGAGGCAAGTCATTCAGAGAGTCATTACTAAGATGCCATGTTCAGTCCATGCTATTGCTGGAAAAGCAATGGGCATTTTCATCACGTGTTCTCTGGAGGCCTTGCTGTCCCTGCATCTAGAGTTGAAAGTTTGGAGGAGTAGGTTATAGCCTGTGATTTTGTCAGTAGGTTAAATTGGAGTCTGCAGTGTCTGATCAGTGTGGAGAGACTTCCATTTTGGTGTGTGAGTGGGGAAATAGGATTCCACCCAATATAGGGCCTGAAGGGTAAGCAAGAAGGGAAGTCATGGTTAAGGTCTCTGTTAATTTTGCCTTGTTTGCAAGAGGATGACTTTAAAAATTGTATGTTAGAGTCTTTCCATCCTCTGGTCTGAGATTTGTGGACTTTGTGATGGATAAATTCAGCCTTATTTTTCATACTGGTTTTGCTTATTTTGGATAGGTTTTTGTCTTCTTCTACTGTACAGAAAGATGACTGTTTTTAATCAGTTGAGTACAGACCTAAATTGCTGCTTAAGTTTCTTAGTATCTGGGAGAAAGTAGATGTGTCCTTGTACATTTTTTGTCTTCTTTTGTTAATGTCTCGAAGGTCAGAATTTCACGATGAAACAGAACTGAGTGCTTACTTTTAAAAGTTATAACTTAGGCCTTTGTGCTCACACAGGGATGTTTCAGTTGCATTGCAAAGTACTGTTTCCTTTATTTATGTGAATACAATGTTGCTCTCTAGTGTTCTTTATACACTTCTTTACTTCACTCTTTCCCTATAGGATAATGAAATTCCTGCGAAGAGGTCAAAGACTACTGGATCTGAGGTACTGCTAAATTTTTTTCTTGAGGTTTTTTTTCAACTATTCCTCTATTTTGTTCCCAACATCACTTTTCTGCAGAGTGAACTTGCTCTCACTGAATATAGTTGACATATCTTCAAATGCAAGCCTTTTAGGAGGAAAGACTTAAAGGGATTTAATATTTTCCTCTTTGAATGGACCAGAAATGTCAGAATTCCTTTATTCATCAAGATGTTCTCAAAGGCAAACATTTATGCCAGTCTTTCAAAGGTTTGTTATGACTCTTGCAGTGTAGATGTGTTATCTTTTTTGCTACTGCGTTCAGAAACATTTGCAATAAAACCTCCCTTAATGAAATATTCATTATGCTCTGACTGTGGATAATCTTTGGTTTATAAACAGGACTTCAGAAATCCTAAGTATGTTAGGGCAGAAATTATACTGAATATCTGCTTTTCAGAACTGAGGTTATGTTGTTTTCTGTACTCAGCTGGGAAGCCCAAAGGGAGAAAAAACACATCTGCTAATGGTTCAGCATTATCCAGCACTGAAGTTAAGGCTAATAGAGGCCCAGAAAACATGGAAGATCTGCTCAGGCTTTTTCTGTGAAACATGATTTGTTTATGCAAGTGTCTTTCCCAAAATATAACACTTTTTGCTGTGCTTTGCCTGGCATAGGCTCATCTAAAACGTGGTAATAAGAATGTGAAAGAAAAAAAATGAACCAAACTATGCTTTAAGGCCATGATGTGTGTGGGGGCGTGTGTGTCCCAGTCCGTATCTCCTCCTATCTGTTTTGCCAGTCATATTGCAAAACTGTAGCTACCCATTGGATGTGAAAGAGCTGTGCTAGCTGCCTGGGCTCTCATAGTTTTGCAGCCAGTGCGTGGTGCACTGGTTCTTGTGCTGTACAGCAGTCCCCACACAATCCTGCACTATGTGAATCCCTTTGCTCTGTGATTCATTCAAGCTACAATGCCTAAGTAATGCTTTTAGATTTCCTGTAACTTAATGCCCATTTAAGTACTGTTTAGTAGATGTAGAATCATGCCTGAAAGAGGAATTATTCAGGGGAAAGAGTATGTGCCAGTAGACTTCTATCAAAAATCATTGTCTTGCAACATCAGTTCTTATTTACTTCTCCTGCTGGCAAGTCAAGAATTCTGTTTCTTAGCTGCTTATAAATACTGACTGATGTAAAGATATTTTATGCAGCATCTGAAACTGTTCAAAACTGCACTTGTCTGTGCTGTGAGAAGCATGGTAGCTTGTTGAAAACTGTCTTTCTAGTAGCCTATGGAAAGGGGGAGGGTGGGGAAATGCCAGTGAAGGTGAGCAGGTCTTGCTTCCTTGGCCAGCGTAGCCTCCAGAGCTGCTTCTCATAACTCCTGTTGTGAGAGAGCTCTGCACTGTGGTTTAACAGAACTACAGAAAATGAGCAAAGGCAAACGTACAGTTCAGTCTTAGCAGGCTTTTGATACAATTGAGCAAACAAATGTGCAGGCTGTAAGCTTCCTGAACGTGCTTGGTCTTTACTTAGATGGTGAAATGTGAGAACACCTTTTGCATCGTGATCTTTGGGATTTGTGGAGGAGAGAGAAAACAAGGGCATCTTTGTGTTCAGTAAAGCAGTTTCTTCTTGCACTGGGCTCTTCAGCAGCTCTCCTCACCTTGGCCTGGTGAGAGATGCATCCTTGTTTGTGTATGCAGGGAAAGCATAGCCTAATCAGGGAGTAAAGGGAAATTGAGGAATTTAATGTCATGTACTGATTTCAGAAGACCTTTGAAGCACTGGACTCCTTGCACTTGTCTAGGAATGTAAAGGCTGCTACTGATAGCTGTTACCCAGTTGGTTTTTGCACTGAATTTGATCAGAATTCGAAGGTGATAGTTCTTCTTGCCCTGGAAACACATCTTTGAAACTTATGCTTTTAGGGTGGCAGGTATTTGTTACTCTAGACAAGGGCAAGCCCTCTTAAGAGTGTGTGTTAAATTATGCTGAGCTGGTGTGTATCAGATGGCAGTCTAGCTACGGAAAATGAAGATAATTTTGCAAGAGTCTCTTCAGTCTGTCTAACCTACTTTAAATTGTCCTTGGTGTTCCTGATGCCAGGAAAGAAGGTCTCAAAGCAGAGGAGTTTCAGCTTTCAGCATTTGTAGGATAGGGAATGTACATCCTACAAGTCTGTGTCAGCTCTTCCGCAGTCTCACTTTGTAGTTTCTAAGGGAAGCACTGTCATGTTTCTATATTGACTGTTTTCACTAGTTCAACCATTTCTTGTAACATTTTAGACCTTCCCAAATCTCAGTTAAATTTAGCTTTGCAGACACTGCTGACAACTGACCTTTCTGCTTTTGGCTGTTTGAGGACAAGAGAGAAGTTACTTTGAGGTAGAAACTATGCTGAAAGAAGTAATACTCAGCTCCAGTCTTAAAATTATTAGCAGCTTGCAGTCTGAACCCCTGCATTGCCTTAAGTATTGCAAGCACTTGGCATCCACTCTTGCCCAAGTGAATCTCTGTGAAAGGTTTCAAAAGTTTCACATCTCTGTCTGGAAAAGCAGATGTTTCCATTAGGGTTACAGTCAAAACTGTCAGAGCCTGACTGTCGAATATGGTCTTCCATGTCTGGCAGGAAGAAAGTTTGAAGAGGTCATCGTTTTCTTTTCAAGACAAGTGTGACGTGTTGCTTCCCTGCTGTAGTGAAAGGGTTTCTAATCCACTTGTCATTGTATGTCTTTGGAGAAGTATTCACATGTTGTGTCATTCAGAGGACCCAGGTGTTCTTGAATACAAAGTTTTATTTCATATGTTGGCCCTGGTAAGGAGTCTGTCCGAGCATGTAGAGATTATAGTCCTCTAACTTCCAGACATTCACAAGAGCATTTGAAAAAAAAACTAGAAAGAAAGAAACAAGACAGCTTTTGTTTTGTTGTGTCCTGTGGGTTGCACAGTGTTGGAACACCCTTGTGGACTTCAGCTGAGATGCTTCTCTGAGCCAAAAACTTCTGATAAATTAACTAGTCAAGTGAGATATAAGGGGTCATTGGAGTGGTCATGCAGTTTGCATAGATGATCTGATAGAGGACTTTGTGCTGCTAGCAGTGTTCAAAACTGATGTCAGAGATGTCATTTGGTAAAGTTGGTATGTTTCATAAGAAAGGAGAAGCTGTCATCATTTCCCCTGCAGAACAGGGGCCCACTTGGTGCGGACTTTGTATTCTGCCTTAACTAGAGCCTCTAGCAGTCCATGGTGATGTTGGACCATTTTTCAGTATATGTAACCTGGGCTCCAGTGTGTCCATTATGTGGTCAGGGATTTGTGTTCCAAATTTTAGATTATCAGTGAATCTTTCACCCTGATGCTTGAACTTGTCCAGACTTTTGCTGTGGATGTGTCCATTAGATGCAGCCTTGCTTTGTGTTCCTGTAGGTGAACAAATGCTGAAAGTAGAAGTAATCATCACTCAGCAGTCCAGTTGAAATCTACCCAGAGTACAGTTGGTTTACTGAGAAAGTTTACATCAATTATTTGATCCAACTTAACTTCAAATAAATGGTTCCTTAAACTTGAGAAAGCCAGTGTTTCATATTTATCCATGTCGTGGTTGTACTCTGCATGGTTTTGCAGGTAAATATGTTCCATGACTGGTTGATCAGAGAATATGCCTGACACCAGTGAGATTCCTGTGTGTAAAACCTACCTGTACCTACATAGTGTTCATGATTCCCATTTCAGTATAACAGTACTGAAAAGTACTTTTCAGTATATGAGGGAAGTACAGTATGAAGAGACTGCAGTCACTCTGTGTTTATGCTGGACATTGCATTCCTCTTTTGCTATGTGGCATGTTAATTTATATTGGAGTAGTTCCACTGTCTCTTTGGTGTCCAGATGTTGCTGGCATCTGGTTTGTTGTTTTAATTGGCAAATACCTTATAGAGAGTTTACATTGGGAATGCTTATAACATGGCTACTCATTTTATAGGGAAATCCCACTCCATTTATTTCTGGATATATTTCCTGACAGTCCATATTTACCTTCTCCTTTTTTTTTTTCCTTTTTTTTGTTTTATTTTCTGTCTTGCTTTTAAACATCACCCTGTGTTCACACTACTGCTAGACTGCAGCTTATGGTTTTCATTCTTGTTAGTCCTCAGGTGCATGCTGCCATGTTCAGTTGATGGTTGATGAGAGTCCCTGCCAGATGGCAAATGAGCAGACAGAAAAAAAAGGAAATGATAGCTGCTTTTTCTTCTCACTTCTAGACTCAGGACTTCTCTATGACAAAGAGTCAGCAGCCCCCAAATGCTGCCTCTACCGTTTTTAGATTTGTTTAAGCATTCTAGTATTAAAATTACCGAAGTAACTGTAAGCTTTAGCTTATCTCTTCTCCTTGTCGTGCATGGTGATGGCAAATTGCAGTCTACCGAGGTTCCTCCACTTCTGCTTCAGATTACTTGAACCTTCAAAGTTGAGCATTAAAGGTTGCAACCCTTGAGCAGAATCGTACCTATTCAAAACCCTTCCCTCAAGTGTATGAAATAAGGAATGTGGAGTGACTGGGAAAGAAACTAGTTGAACAAGAAAGGGAAAGTTAGGTAAGGAAGACTTGTTTTTGAGAGGGATATAGGGCAGTCCAGAAAGGCAGGCATCAGAAAGGTCATGTTTTTTTTTTTTTTTCCCTTCTGGTACTCAGGTTTCTAAGAACAACTCCAGATCAAAATGAGTTATTTTCTGTAAGGATCTGTACAGCCAGAGCTGGCTGTTATTTTTGGCCATTAGTCTTAGAGGAGAGGATGATGACTAACAGTTTACCTGGGTACAATAGTCTGTATTTTCCTTGCTTTTCTCAATACTTGCTGTACAAATATGCTCAAGTATATTTGTATATCTTTTTATCTTTCTGTGGTTTTCTCACTTCAAAAACCAAAAACTGTTTGTTTTCTGTGTGAAAGAGAGACATTTTTGCTTGTCTCAGCAAAAACTATATCTTGAGACATTAAAAATGATGTTCAGCTGAAATGGAATGCAGTAAGGTGCCAAGAAGTGTTAAAGACAACACCCCAATAAAGCAAACAGTTGCAACCTACATGGAGTTCACATGTAATGTACTTAGGGTGTAGTTCTTAGGAAATGAAGGGTATCATTTAGACATACTGGTTGTTCCTACTGATGTAATTTTCTGCTGATTTTCTTATGCAGTTGTAGGAATTAGGAAATGTACTTTTGACTTCTCTGTGTTGAGCAAGTAGATTCCACACCTTCCCTGCCCCTCTTCAAGGTGTAATAGAGTTTAAGTACAAATATCTGTCTTGGTTTCACATTGACCCAAAGTCAAACAAGCTACGTAATACCCTGGGTTGAGTGTCCCTCTGGGCTCTTCAGCTCCCTTTTCCTAGTAGATGGATTCTGTCCCTTTTTCTAAATGTAGGACACCGTTTCCTCCTCTTTGTGCTTGCATGCTCCAGGAATACTGTCCTGGGGAAACGGTCAGCCAGCAGAGTTGGCATGAGGCTGCCTGGAGGAACTCCTCCTTCTGGCCTGTTGCACAGTCGGCTCTCCTGAGGTGGAGTCCCTTCTGCATGAGGCACTTGCAGAGCTGGGTTAAATCTGGACTGCAGCTAGCAATGACCTCACAGGCAGGCCAGTTGACTGCTCTTGTACTAAGGCAGTTAAATGGTAAACTTTGCAAGCGATAGTTTTTGTTTAATGAGAGATCTTTTTTTCTGTGATTTGAAGGTGTGTCAGATGGGCTGTTGAAATAATCTTGCCATTACTTGAGGGGGTAGAAGTGCTTACTTAGGGGGTTGGTGAGGTGGAATTTTTTGTTTTACTTATTAAAGATAAAAATATCAATTACCAGATGCATTCACCAGCCAAAACTAACCACTGAATGACACATGCAGATGGTAATCTGTGAAGACAGGTGGTGTCTGACACTTACATTTCTGTTTTCAGCTGAGGCAGGAACAGTTTTCAGCAAGGGATGGGAGACAACATTCAAGTGATTTGGAGGAATAGGTGCTTGGTCTGGGAAAAAAAGGGTGATGGAAACATTCCTTTGTGATACTTAGGGAGGAAAATAAGAAACGAAAGAGGAGGAAGAAAAATCCTAAAAAACCAGGGAGTCTACTTCTCTCTTTCGAGCTGTCAAAATATCGAGTATGTGCTCTCCTTTCCACATGAGTGAATCTGGTCTCACCACTGTGAAAATTTGATTGCCCTATAAATAAAACTTCTTATTTTTAAATGTAAACACTGAATGAAGTCATTAATCTTTTGTAAATGCTTTTGGCAGCTTAGCATTAGAGAGAGTACTTTTGGGGATTTTTTTTTGCATACAAATTATTCTGTCAGGCTGTCACATTTAAGACTCTTGACAATTCACATTTGACTGATACACAGATTATGAGGGCCTGGTCTTCAAGCTGAGTTAAATCCAAGTGGTTTTATTATGTTTTTGAGAGCAGTCCAGTTGTAGTCCAGCCCCAACAGTTGATTTGGTGAAGACCTGGACTGTTGACTAATTAAAGCTCAAAATCTAGCTTAGAGGCTGCTGAAGCCTTTGCATTCTACATGCTCAGGAAAGCATATGACAGCATCTAAACAACAAAAAGACAGGATTGTGGTGGAGGGGAAGTCTTCCTCTATAATTCCAGGAGTAGTTTGTAAGTTTTCTGCCTGTAGCTACCAGTCAGAACAATTCTTCGACCTGCATGGCAGCACCCTAAGAGTTTCTTGTCAGCACTGGCTTTCATGCTGTGCATTTCTGTTTTCCGAGTGTTTCCCAGATGGATGTACAGACTTTATTTGGCTTTCTTCCAACACTGCTCTTACCTGCTGGTGCATGTATGTTGCTTTGTTCTGTCTGCTTGCTTGGCGTTGACATTTTTGAGCCCTCTTTACTTTTGTTTCAACTGTTCTTAAATACATAAGGTGTATTTCATGAAACTGAGACTTATCTGAAACCTTTCTCCTTTTTTTCTTTTTTTAAAAATCTTTTTTTGTTTGGTCATGACCTGATTGGGAAAAGTGATTACATCTGCCATGCCACTGATTGCAGTATGGGTACAGTACTTATGGATGGCAAATATAGTTAAAATTTATTGGGAATTGGCTGTGAGGATTGTCCATAGCTTGTGATCTCATAGTAGAAATGCTGAGTGACAGTTGGGATTTTCCTTTGCTTTCTTGCTTTCCACATTCCAGATTTGTTTGGGAGGAGATGATCATAGAACCAATTGGAATTACTTTAATCAGACTGTGATGTTGACCCTGGTAATGATATTTGTTTGTTGCAGCTGCAGGGTACAAGGAGCAAAAATACAAATATTTAACGGTTCACTGGAGCCTTAATAGTGGTTAAAGAGTCAGCACAAGTCTTCAGCTGGTTCAGCTCTATATTTTTTTTCCCACAAATTTCTGCAAAACCGTATTTTGTCTTTCCTGATCTATTGCGATTGCTAATACTAATGTGAGTTTTCCTTGACTATGAAGAGATGTCCCAGGCAATGTGATATTTTGAGGTTATTGTAGTAGTCTAAAACAGGTTGTAGACCTTGCTTGATGGTTTCAATTCAGTTAATACTCTACTTGGTAGTGCTTAACTCAGACAGCTTCGTAAGAAGAAATCTTACGGCAGTTACGCAGAATTTTTCTCTTTGGAAAATGTTGCTTTAAGCTCCTCAGTAAGAAGGTGTAGACTACTTATTTTTCTTCTAAAACCATAAAAGTTTACATGTTTATTGGGTTTTTTCCTCCCACACCCCCTTCTTAAAGCAGCTTTCACTTTGTTTCTGTTAGGAAGAAGGTTAACACAAATGTGAGGTGTCTGTGCCCGTGTCCTTTCTCTGCCTTCACTTTTGGATTAGTATCACCTCCTTGCAACCAGATTTGACTGGGAATCAGAAGTGTCATTTGCATGAGTTTTTTTTTTTTTAAATAAGGCAAAAGAGGAGGGCCTGAAAGAATCAATCCTTGAGTGGAAAAAACCCCGAAACATTGTCCTCTCCACTGCTTAAGGGAAGCCAACTCTGTGCTATAGAAACATCCAATCCTCTTTGACTAGTGGACTCAACCACTGCCTCGTGGCAAACTACTCCGTGGCCATTCTGAACATTTTGTGAAGGGTAATAATCGACATGGGAACAAAAAACTTCAGGTGTATTTCTATTGCTTGTTGTTGTTGTTCATATTCTCAAAGGGGTGAGGTGGGGAAAGGATGATCCACGGAGGTTGAACTAAATGATTTATGCAAATAAAAGCGGCTGTAACAGAGAAATGTGATGTATGTTGTTGCTGAATGCAGAGGAGAGAATTTGTGTTACTGTAAAATGCTAATTGGCAAGTGCAATTTATTCTCAGTTCTGTCACTATTTTTTTGTTTTAGGTCCTGTTTAATATGATTGTAGAAGTGCCTCGTTGGACTAATGCAAAAATGGAGGTAATTAAGAAAAATACCTTGAATTATATAGGTATTTGTGGAAGTTATGCCAATGCAGTTGTTTCCGGTAGTCAGAGTTTAATCACAGTTTGGATTGCTCTTTACACATTAAAATGTTCTCTGTTAAAAACTTGGTTTGAAGTGGTATGTACGCTTTCCTTGCAATTATAAAAAGTGTTCAGGTTCTAATTGTTTTCCTGGTGGAAACAGGAAAAGCAGGTGGGCACTGCTTCTTGAGAACCCTCTCACTGCAGAGTGCAGCAGATGTGCAGCAGAGTCCTGGAGTACTGACTTCTAGGATGTTGTCCAGAATTTAGGCTAACTGTTGCTTGCTTATGGAGCTTTCCACTTACATGACTTAATTCATCATTTCCACTGTATAGTGTGCTAGGCCAAATCCTGACACATGGTTTTGCAACTAAAACAGTATTTCCTTGTGACAAAATTAAATACTGATTGAAAGTGTCTACTCCTGCAGGGAGATGTGAAATCATCTGTAGTGTTTGTGAAACAACAGATCTCGCCAGGATATGTCCTGTCTTCCTGAACATTTGTATTAATTTTAGGGATGCTTCCCAGATGCTTTTAAGGAAGTTCGTGGTTGAGTTGTTAACTCTTTTAATTATTGAAAATAATACCAAAGAATCTCCCTAGCCTGGTATTTGACAATTTTTTCTTCTTTCCTTGACGATAGGAATGTGTTTGCCATCACAGTTGTTATTCTTCAAGCAGGGTTACCTCAGATACTTACCCTGTATTTTAAGCTCATGGTTTATTGTGGAAGCTGAGTTCTGTTTTGCAGAGGATTGCTTTGACAATGCTACTTGAACGCTGCCTAAAGCTCAGGTTGCTCTCCCTCTACTTCTTTCAGCACATTTTGTCAAGGTTAGAAAAGTTGGTCCTGTTAGGTTCAGAAATCAGCGATTTTTGACTTCTTGGGTTTGATGGAGGAGACTAGATGTAGATCCCTAACGTTTAACTTTTAATATCCTTAAAATTTCCTGCATCAACCCTAATGGCAGTTGTCTTGCGTTGCCATTGTGTCCTGGTAGTCCCTCAGTCCACACCATGGTGAGCTGCCGATACCCGTTATTACCAGATTTTGCCTGATCATTGCTGAGTTCTACTTCTGTCAGTGTCCCAAGTGACATATTTGAGCTCTGCACTGTTACGTAATGACCAGAAGCAGGTAAAATCCAGTGTAAAACCAGAAATGTGTTAACCTTCGTCTTGGCTCTTGGGGAGGCTTTACTTGTGGAATGAGTACATACTATTGACAGATTGGTGTGCTTCAAAAAAGTGGAATTCCTTTGGGGTGGCTTTGGTGATGGTGCTTTAGGTAAATGACAGGGATGTAAAATGAGTATGGACTGAGGGCTGTGTGTTTATGCAGGAAAGCTGTGTACTGCTTGAGTGTAACCACTTGAGCCTGTAACAAATGTTTTGCCACTCAGATGAGTGTTTGTAAGCAAGAGCCAAGCTAACATGGGTTGGACTGTGGTGTGGAGTGTCAGAAGGGTGGTTACAGTGTGAATTAGCTGTGCTGGGTAACTCAGGCAGTGGAAATGTGTGTATGGTTTGTATATGGGGTTTGGGGGAGGATGTTACTGTTCCGCTGTAGTTCAGCTCTTCTCTCAGAGCTTCTTTAGGAATAACAATGCCCTCTTCAAGTGATAGCTCAACTTGTTCCAGATCTATGTTAAGTTGGCATTTGGTCACTATGGAGAAGAACTTGTGCTTGTGAAAAAGCATTTGTATGCTGAGAGGTGATGGAAAGAAGGGATGTTTGCAGTTGGAGAGCAACGAGCAGAGGGCAAGAACATGAAACATTTCGTCTGTGGCTGTCAAAGCCCCTGTTGTTGGAAGATGTTGTGCCACCATTTGCATGTCTGTTGAACTTGTACTATAAAGTGCAAGAACTTCTGACTTAAGTTCCTTTCAGTTTTTATGTTTCACCATGACAGTCTCCTTACAAATTTATTACTTTCTCTTCTAGATTCATTTTTTCTTGCATACTTTACAGCATTATTTAATACTTTAATAAGCTGCTTTTTGAATATGACCCTTGAGATTCAGAGTGAGGCTATCGTACTTTTAATAATCCTCAAACCACAAGCATGTGCTGCCAGATGGATCTTTCCCACTGGCTGGGTATGGAATGAATTGCTTTCCATTTTAACATTCTCCTTTTCTCTTTCCCTCTCCCCGCCCCCCCGCCCTTTTTCATGATCTGCTTAGATTGCCACTGAGGAGCCGTTGAATCCCATTAAACATGATATAAAGAAAGGCAAGCTTCGGTATGTGGCAAATATCTTTCCTCACAAGGGTTATATATGGAATTATGGTGCCCTCCCACAGGTAACATTTTTGTTATAATGGTGAAAGTTTTCTGTCTTCTGTGTAAATTGCCTTGTAAATCTTGGATACTGCCTGAATGCAAATCAGCTGCAAGAGGGGTGATTCTCTTTGATATGTTTGTAAATTAGGATTTTTTTAATGTTGAACTTTATTGTGTCCATAAATTTTGATCAGAATTTGGGTGTGGGAGTAAATATGTGCTGTGTTTTCAGGAAGGAGTTAAATGATCAAGAAATCTCAAATCTTTAGTCTGTGTCTCTGTACTGTAGTGACAGAATTAAACTGTCATGGTCTGCCATTCAAGAATACTTTGTCAAGTAGACCTTTTCTGCTTAAACAAGGCATTTATTTAAAAACTCACTTAGGATTTTCATGTACTGCAGCATAAATTTTAATTGGGATTTCTTAATGTCTTTAGCAAAGAGGAACACAAGGGCTGTTCTTTTTTAGATTAAACCTCAACTGCCTGACTTAACTTTTCTCTGAACTGTGAGACTTTACTGATCATGACGCATTCAAAACTTTGAGCCTTGACAAACCCAACTAGTGGCTGAAATTTTGAGCATAATGAAAAGTTTTAAACTTTTTCATTTCTGTGAATAACACATTATGCTTAAATTAGTACTGAAGACATGATGGAGCTTCAAAAGAGTAATTTATATTCTTTACGCTTAACTGTATAAGCAGTGAAAGTTGAGTCCTGAAGATCTGCTTACGTGTTTGATCCCTGGAGAGGAGATACTAGGCAGGTGCAATACAGCAATGAATACAGCAATGAAGTTCTTGTCTAGTCAGTAGACAAAGTTTCCAAGTAGATAAAGTTGGAAACCAGCAATTCCATTTAATGTTTTGAAATTCATCTGTTCCTTAGTGTAAAGCCACAATTATTTGAAAATGTGAATATTTTCCTGCATGAAGTGTGTTATTTTGAACTTAGAGTACGTTCCTCAGGAGAAATGTTCAGCATCCCTTGTTACCTGGTGAGCTAGGGAGGGCTGAACATAAGTGTCATTTTTATTTTTTACTGTATTAGATTATTTGCTGTCATAGCAGAAGTTGCTGTACTGTCCAGAGAACAATACTATTCCTTCCTTCTGACCTAGAGGTGAAGAGGTGTGACCAGGCAGAAGAGTAGTACTGGTGTAATACAGCCCTAAATAAACAGCACTTTAGAAGGATGAGAGGACACAGTCTTAAGCTGTGCCAGGGGAAGTTTAGGCTAGACATTAAATTTTTTTTTTACAGAAAGAGTGGTTGGGCCCTGGAGTGGGCTGCCCAGCGAGGTGGTGGCGTCACCATCCCTGGAGGTGTTTAAGGAAAGACTGGACATGGCACTCAGTGCCATGATTTAGTTGATAAGGTGATGTTAGGTCATAGGTTGGGCTTGATGATTTCCAAGGCCTTTTCCAACCCAGTTGATTCTGTGAAGAATACTGGAAAAATAAATATTAAGTTTAAATTCTCTCTTGATTCCACTTCAGCAGTTTTTTGATAATGATTCTTTGATACCTTTGCCTTCCAGTATCAATCAAGTTCTCAAGAACAAGTTTGAAGTGTAGTTACGATCATGGACTGCAGGAGCTAGCAGTATAGCTCCTTGGAAAAAAAAGTTTTCTATAATCTTTTCAACAATACTTAATTGGACTCAAAATTCTTAACAGAAAAGCTTGTTAACTGTAGAATGAGTTACTCATTACTTGCCAGTAAAAGTAAAAACAAATACTTGTCTAGTAATTAAGTTAGTACAACTTGGCTAGGATTCCTTGCTTGTGCAGTGCTCAGAGCAGGGGTTTAAACTTGCCTTTTTGGTCTTAAACTCTTAGCTGTCCTTTGGAATGTACATGTCTCAGAATACTCGGGAATACTTCATACCTAAAGCTAAAATCTTTAAATAGCTTATTGGGTGCTGACAAATCTATGTGTAGGAGTATGGTTAGCTCAAAGTTTAGATGTTTTAGAAAACAACTTAGGTTAATATCGTGGTATTTAACAAGTATAATAAAAATGTAATTGTAAGATGTCTTACCTTGATTCCACTATCACAAGTAACTAGAAAAATCATATTCAGGGTCCCCTGAGGCCTTAATCACTGCAGTTGGGTAAAGTGTATCTGTTGAGTCATTGACACAGGAAAAATACATCCTCAGTAATCCTCATGTCACTTGTCCTGAGTGTGAGTTACTCAGTGTCAGTCCACTGGCTGTTTATTTTTTCTCCTTCCATTGAGCAAACCTGTTCTCAGAAAGCTGATGTTTTTATTGTTGTTTTTACTAATCTTTGTCATTTAGTGGTAAGATGAGTTGTAATTGCAGTTCAGCTGGTAACTGATAGTTCTCTTTCCTTTGGCAGACCTGGGAAGATCCAAACCATAAGGATAAGATTACAGGATGTTGTGGCGATAATGATCCTATTGACGTTTGTGAAATAGGTTCAAAGGTTTGTATTTGTCAGGATTAATTTAATTTATCAAGGTTAACTTAATAATTTGGTAGCAACTTTTGGAAGAGAAGATCAAACGGGAAACAAAAAATGTGTTAATAATGTTAGGGACTGACAAAAGTGTCAACAGAGGATCTAAGGAGAGAATAGGTAAGGAAATGGTGGATTTTTAAAAAGGAGGAGAAAAAGTAGAATTTGGTAAAGTCTTTGTACTGGTTAAAAGGGAAAATAAAAAAACCAGCATTCTGAAGTTGTGTGGCTGGACAGTAAGTTTTGGGTGAAGGAGGTGAGGGTTAGATTTTTGGGGAAGGAAAATACTTCTTTTTTCCCCTGTTAGCAGTATTGGAACTAGGAATAGGTTGCTGAAAGATGAGAAAATAAGACAGCATCATGCACATTAAAATTACAAAGTCAGACCCACAAAGGAGGTAAGTTTGAGTTTACTCATGAGTACAAACAGAAGTAGATCCTCTTTTCTAGAGAAGACAGGAACCTGCTGCAGTGTTGCAGAGTTATGGACCATGGAGTGGATGGATGAAAAAGAGCTGCAGCAAACACCATAAGTAGTTATAAAGGAAAGGTTTAGCTCACTGAAAGAAAACTCTACATATCTAGAGGCAGCAAAGGGTGGAGCGATGCTGTGTATCAAAATTGGGGTTATGAAATGGATGAGTTTGAAAGAGGAATCTCTTAGGATATTTAGGTAAGGGGAAATATAATTGGTGACCCCAGTGCAAGTGGCTTTATTTGGGGTAAGAAACTTAAAGATGAATTTCAAGGGATCCAGAAAGAGTTAAAAAGGAAATATTAGCTGATAGGGAGAAGGTTCCTAGGAAAATTTAAAAATAGTTGTGATGGTATTTCTGGGGGAATGCTGTGTGTTTATATGTGTATACTGGAGTCCAGAGGAAGGAATAGCAGGAGAGAAATTAGGATCATGAGTTGAGAAAGTAGAGAGTCAAGGGACAGGAAGAAGTTTAAAAATGAGTAAGAGACACTTCTGACTTGGAGTTTGAGGGGAAGACCAAGGCAGTGTGGGGGAACTAGGATAAAAGGGAAGGAAAAAATTTTTAGCTACTTGTCTAGTTAAATACATGCTGACTGGAGAACTGAGGCTTGGAGAATAGTAATGGTGGGAGAAAGGCTAGAAATACTAAATAGATGTATACTGGGTTTGCAGATCTATCTTGCAATTCTGTTATAGGCTGCTGGCCAAAAATGTAAAAGTATTTTTTTTGTAAGGTAAAAGAGAAATTCTGTGTGTTGTTTTCCAAATCCTTGTGGCATTATGTTCTGTTTCAGATTCGTTCTTCTGGTGAGATTGTTCAGGTGAAGGTCTTGGGTGTTTTAGCTCTTGTTGATGAAGGAGAGACAGATTGGAAGATAATTGCCATCAGTGCAGATGACCCAGAAGCTCAGAAAATCCATGGCAAGTATTTTTGTCTTTCTTAATGCATTTATGTCAGAAACTTGCACAGCAGAATGGTACCTGAGTTTAGGCCACCCAGGATAAGAAGAGGCAGATGGTGGAAAGGCAAGACTTTACTCTTGTTGTTGTTGCTTAAGTCAGGTGCTTCCTTCAAGGAGGGCATATGTGCTTTCACACTAAACTTTTGAAATGGTTTGCTTGGATTTTCAAGAGGACATGTCATGCAGAAAGTCTTTTGACTACTGTAACACAACTGCCTTAGAAAGTGACCTCCAAAAAAGTGACAGGCTTTTTCCTGTGTAATAGTGTATATTTACCCACTTATATTATGTATTACACTACTGTTTTCCTTGTTGAAAGTGTTTGTTCCTTTTATATTTGCAGGCATTGTGTTGCATTCTGAAAAGGCGTTTCCAATGTCTTGCCACTTTTAAGAGGATTGCTTCCAAAGTTTGTTGCTGAGTGTGAACAATTAGGTTTCACCTTTTAGCTTGAAAATTTGCAAAGTAAACTGCTAATGCAGCCCACCCTAATCAGCCTTGATGATGACTAGCTGTGCAGGGGGAAATATCCTGCTCAGACTTGTCCTCCCTGTGATCATTCTTCTGGTATCCAAATGAAACTTGAATACTGAAGTGTGTCCATGTGAGTAACACATGAGGTGTAATTCTGATTGCAGATGTGTTAAAACTGCAGTAAGTTCAGTTTTTACAGCACAGGTAAAGTGCAGTTTTTATCTGGATAAATGGAAGTTTGCTTCCTCAAATGGAATATTACTGGGAATCATGAGAGTTAAGTGAAGAGGTTTGTCTAAAAATTATTGTTAGGCATCAGGCATGTACAGTGAGAGCCTGCCCTTTGCTGGTAGGGAGCACCAAGGTGTGGAGTAGCCTTTCTGTAGGAATAGAATAATCCAGTAGCTTTTTAAGGAATGGTGTTTCTCAGCCATTGAGGTTTTTTCATGGTTTCTGAATGTAAAGTATGTCACTGGACTAGCCCTTCATTCTCAGTTTTCTTGCAGGTTGCTTTCACATGGAGAATACTTGACTTGTGGGGAAAGAAGGGGAGAAGAGGAGATGAGGAAAAGGAAACTCTTGGGTTGATGCTGATTAAAATCATTGGGCAGATTAATTACTACGTAGTGTTTATGACTCTTTAACTACTTGGACAGTTAGAGATTAAGAAGTTCAGCTTAAGGAAAGAGTAAGTAATAGTTTGCTGTTAATGTCAGTATCAATTTAAACCACTGTAATGTGCAGCAAAATGTAATGTAAGTGTCAGTAGTTAAAAGAAAAGTGATTAGCACTTCATTTCTAGACACTGTTCTGCTTAAAGACTTACCTTTCCTCCCTAGCAATTTCTGAGAGAATGTGGTCAGAAAAGTGGATGAAAGAATTCAGAAGGAGTCTACTAAGTAGGGGCAAAACGGTGGCAGTTTATTCCAATATTATTTATTATATTGGGTTAACTGTCTGTGTTTGGAAGCTGTTTCTGGTGTTTTGGTTGGTTTTGCTGGGCTTTTTTCCCCAGGTAATGACTGATTTATTTCAACTCTATTACAGCTTTAGTTCATTTGGGAGGGGAGGAGTAAGAGCTTTAGTCTTTTAAAAAAACAGAAGAAGTGGGAGGAATGGGCAAACCATTGCCTGTAGTTGATTCCTGTGTGCATCCTTTCTTGTCAGGAGTATGTGCAAAACTTCAAGAAGAGAACTACCCTGAGATTCAGAAAAATGTAGAAATTTATCCAGTTTAATATGATTTCCCTTTGGGATTGGAGTTGCAGCCCAAGATTTACAAAAGAAAGAAAAGGAGGAGAAAAAAGGCCCCCATCTGCTTTCAGAAAACATGACTGGCTTGCAGTGTTTAACAGCAATCATTCTTCAGTCTGAAAACAAACAAATCTGTCAGAGCAGGCAGTACAATATGTCCTTTTATACTTGTTTTTCCCCCTTCCCAAAGTTGTTAATTATTTCAGCATAAAGGGATGGCAGCTACAGATAAAACCGGTCTCTCCCTCAGTAATTGATGTGCTGCTGTGTTACGGAGGTGGCCTCCTGGGGAAGATGAGGCTAAGTGTTGCTTTCTAATCCTGTCCAGTCACTTCTGTATCATTTGTTAAACATTTCCAACTGGACTGAGAATGATCACATTTGCTTTCAGCTCAGTGTGTGCAGAGCCCCCAGTGTACATTTGGAAAAGATAATTCTGAGACACCAGAGTGGTGATTGCTTGCAAACCCCATCCTGAGCCCACACCACGTGTTAACTCGTCTTGCTGCTTTAAGCACACCCCAGGCGCCTGGGATATTCTCCTTCCGGGATCGTGATCGTTCTCATAAGTGCAATTGATTTTTCTGAGACTTCACAGAACTCAGAACTGAGAAGTCACAACTTCTGAGTGCTTCTCATTGTTTATTCGTAGCACTCCACTGGACTGTGTTGTGCAGGCATTTATTGATAAATACTGGTTTAAATTGGAAACCCTGCCTGGAACTCTCACACAGAGCAGTGAGAAACTCTTGTTTACAGTGACAGTACCCAGGAGTGATGAGCAATGCTTAGCACCAGTTTAAGTGGGAACTGTGTCATCAGTAGGAATAGCAGGGACTTAGCGTCTTCTTGGGCTGGCTTTGTAAGGTAATCTGTTTGAAATAATAGCACTTAATTCTGGTGGGCTTGGGGACAATCTCTCACCAAATACAAGCTGTATGTCAGATGCAGATATCTGTGTGAGAAAGTTTCTTTTAGACTACAGCTAGACATCTTCAGATTTATCTGTTACAGTAAGATCTGTCTTTGTGGCTGTTGTGTTTCTGTTCAGGCAGTTGCTAGGCAGATGGCTGTTAGTGGACCAGCAGAGCAACTTTAGGCCAAGCAGCTTTGAGAAAGGACCTAAAAGCTCCTTGCAGACTGAAACACTAAATCTTGGTGGTGTAATAGGCCTGGTTGCTTTCTTTATTTTGTTGTTGCTTTTTATCTTTTTTGTAAAATAGGCAGGAGGAGAAGTAAATTCTTGGAGTAGAAAGGTTGCTTGTCTGCTTATCTCATAGATGGGGTTGAATTTAATATATTGGAGTTCACTTGTATATCTGATGTGCTTTACTAGTTTGGGGTCAGAAAGAATGAGTGACACTTTTGTGCTGTGATTTGATCTAAATGTATGTGGCATCATCATATTGGACAAGAGGTTTTAAAAATCACTGGCAGTTGAAGCAGGAATTGTGTTTGAAGCAGCTTATGAAGTCTGACTTTCAAAAGGTCATCTTGTCCTCCTTCAGCGAATTGGACTAATCATATATGCTGGATGGCATTTTGGAGGTGATTTACTGGCCTGGAATCTTAGCAGCCATTTTTGCTGCCATTGCTCACTGGAAAGATGCCAGGATATTCAACAGCAGTTGGTGATGCCTGCTGGCTTTATTGTGCTGCCATTTGCTGGCACTGGTGTAGTTAACTGTGCTGTGTTGCCATGCTGCTTTTACAATATGCATCTCAGGATAGGGTTAAGTGATCAAACCCTAAATGACAAAACTAAGGCATATTGTATATTTTGTACCATATATTTTTACAGACCTTTGCATGTGAGTGTGTTTATTCACAGAGAAGCAGCAGAGGCCCAGAAGACCTTTGTTGTGGATTTGTGTAAGCACTCAGTATAAAGAAATTAATTAGCTGTACCAAGGCTCCCCTCCTACCCGTTGCACATAATACACCAAATGCCTTTATATGGAATGTAGCTGCCGCTTCCTGTAAATGTTTATAAGATGTTATTAAAAACATATGTCCTCTCTTCCCACAGACCTTGTTTAGAAAGCTTGCTGCAAACATGTTGTTTTAGCTTTGCTTGCAAGAAGCAGCATCTGTTGTGCTAAAAATGGTAGTTTTGTACAAATGCTTTTGTTGCTCTGTTCTGTAAAGCCAGCTAGAACTGGGATCTGCATTCACATTGGCTCACTCCCTTGACAGAGAGCTAGCAGCAGTTCTTGGTGCCAGCCTCTGGAGATTTTCCTGAAGGACACTGAAATGCAACCCTTAATGTGATCTGCTGTCTCTTTTTAACCCTTGGTGCTTAACTTTGGTGCCCAGAAAAAGGAGACCTATGGTTGTACACAGGCAGTATAGAGAAATTCCCACATAGAGCCCCATGGGTATGTGCTGATAACGTACCTGAGGGACTCTGACCTTCTGTTCTGCCACTTGGAGCAGGGCTTGCTGGCTGAGATGGAACTGCTTTGGGCCATGTACATGCTTGCTGCTCCCAAACCTGCCCCTTTTGACATCAGTGTGAGTACATCAGTGTGAGTACATAGCACTAAGGGAAGATAAGCAGCCAAGGTCAGAAAAAAGTGTCTTAACAGTGTTTGTTGCAGGAAAGATACCTACGTTGTTTGCTTTTTAAAAAATCATAATAAATTTTAGCTGTCTTCTGTAGGTATTAGTGTAGTAAATGGCCGTACTGCTTATTGTGATCTTTTCTTTTACTTTCTTTGCTTGCTTTTCTGTTTTCTGCGTGTGGTTTTTCTCCTTTCCCCCCTGATCTTCCAAAGAAGCTGTTTAGATTTCAGTGGAAGACAAACTGTCTTTCAGATTTTTCTGTGGTGACTTTTAATGAACCGGAGAGATGGCTATTGAGTGATGGAAGAGCTTCTGTTTTCCTTGTATTTTGTATTACGTGCTGACTTGACAGCAACAGCATTGATACTTTTTTGGGGTTTGTGTTTTTGCATTGTTGCACTTTTTTAATCTGCTTACCACCAACTTCCATTATAATACAGATGTTCTAGAGTCTTTTTTTTTAATTCAAGCTTTCAAATTTAATTTGATGTTCAGTAGCTGTCCTTTATAGTAAAGAAGAGTGAAGCATAGGGATGAAGGAGAATAAATTGCAAGGAACCCAGGAAATAAAAGCAACCAATGCCCCCCTTCTTAAGTCCTCAAAACCAGAATATACAGCATCCATATAATGCTGTAGTCTGATTTTGTTTAGTCATTTTACTTAGGCAAGGTATTTTCCAGTAGAGAGAGTGTGAAATTCAGGGAGATGATTCTATCCATGAAGGTAGAATCCCTGTCGTAAGGAGATAATGGAAGTCTGTCCCAAAGCCTATCCTAATGTTTGAGCCCTTTAAATAAGTATAAATAAAACCTATAAATAAGAGACAACAGATGGAGAAGTACCACGTGCCAGTTAGTAGGCTGTAAAGCACTTTAGATGAGCAGTTTTTGTGGGAGCAGGAGGCAAATAACCAAGTAGGGGGAATGGAGAAGCAGAGTTAGGAGAGGCATTTGCTGGAACAGGAACCAGAAAAAAGGAGCAGCAGTGTGAGAAAGTATGCTTGAATTTAAGTAGTGTCTGGAGATGGAGGTCTGGAGTTTGTCTGCTGCTGGGAGCCAAGGAAATTGTTGCAGCAGCCTGGTTTGCTTTACAGAGTTGAGGAGATACTGTCTCTTCAACAAGTGTTAGATATTGTGAGTTCAAACCTCACAAGAGGAGGAGATGACAAAGGCTCAAGTTGGAGGAGGGATGTTCTCTTGCTTGGAGAGAACATGATGATACATTGGAGTCCTGAAACTGATTTGAATTGGAGCTGCAGTTTTATTAGTGCCCAAATGAAGCATTCTGCCTCCAACCAAGATCCCACCCTTTTCTAAATCATTCCTTCTTGGTTGGTCTCGCCCACCCACCCTAGTGAAAAGCTTCTTGTGCTCTTAAATATGTATTTCAGCTAGAAGACCTGCCTCTAGCACAGCCTTACGTGCCCTTGCTTTTTTCTGGGATTCTGCCAGTGAAACTCCCTGATCTCCTACAGACTGATGGCCAGCATCCAAGTTCAAAATGCGTTTTACTCTGAGTCCATAAACACGTAGCCCTGTTAAGTGTGTGCAAAAGCAAAAATGTACATGGGGTTCTTCAAGGTTTTATGTTTTATTCTTTGGGTAGTGGTAATACAGTGGAATTTGGGAGTGGCATCCATGACATGCCTATTAACACTCAGAATGTCTTCTCACATAGGTCTGGCCTCCCAGTTCAGTCTACATGTCATCTCTCTTGGTGGTCTGCTGAGAATTGAATGGTCTGTAGCACAAGACCTTTTCTCTTCTCTTATTGTTCTCTTCAGACATACTTCAATGTGTCTGTTTGGGTTCACAATGAAATTTTAAAAAGACATTTAGACAACTTAAGGTGGAAAGCACATGACTAGGTATCAATTCCATGGACTAAGCAACTGATTCTATAGGACTGGATAGACAGAAGAGTGTCTTAGCAGAAATCACTGCCAACCAGATGTCATTAAGTGAGGCATATCTATGGGAGAAGATAATGAAGTAACCAAGCAATATTGAGAGAGCAAGAAGGAATAAGGAAGGGAGACATGAATGAGTGACTTGCAAAACAGTAGAGGAGAATAACACCATGGAAGGTGGCCTGAACAGAATGAGGTTATGAAATAGTTGGTAGACTACAGCAGTAAAAAGTCAGCTCCCATTTCCATCAGAAGTGACTGTGGAAAGGAAATAGAAGATTACACCAGTTGCAAAGTATGTGGCTTCCAGGAAGAACAAAATCCTTTATTGTATCAAAATAAGTAGAAAAGTGTTGAAAGCTTTTCCATGTAAACATGTTGCCAGAGAGTTAATCTGTCAAGGGGTTGGTAGGACCACACCATTGCAAGTGACAGAAGTGGTGGTGGTCTCAAAGGACAGCCCGTTAAAATTTGATATGCGCAGCAGGTAAGGGTGTAAGATCCCAAACTGCATTGTTGATATGGCAGGGGAGTCTTCAAGCAGAATGATTGTGATGTTTCATCTCTCTGTACACACCATGGCAGTGTTCATCTCTGCCTCACAAGGGTGTCCCACAAATGGCATACATTCCTCTTTGTGTCCTGTCACATCTTTCTACATTGGGATTATAGAGCTAGAGGTAGAATTGTTTATGACTGTGATTATGCAGATACCACAAGGTTATCAGTAAAGTTAATGTTTAGAGCTCCTGGCACGTGTCTGTCTTGTCTTGAAGGGGATGAATTTGGAACTAATGTGAACAAAAGGATGCCTTTTAATATAATGTTGACAAGTCACGCCTGTATTTTTTTTAGAGGTGCTGGTTTAAAGATCCATGTGTTGAAATTGTTTTTATAGCTATTCTTTCATTATCAAAAAATGCTCATAGCTCCTGCAGTTGCTGGAGGGAAAAATTGCCTCAGTGAATAATCTAAGTATTGCAAGAGATACATACTGAGATAAATATGGAATTGTGTTCTCCTGTCACAAATATGGTGCTTTTATTCATTGTACCTTTGGGTCTTAATTAATGAAGGGCAGGAGATAACTGGTTTACCTGCTTGGTGTGGTTGTGAAGTCATAAGGTAGCAACTATGGGCAGCTAACGTAATAAAGTGAAGTTTACCAATGGCTTTGAAAGTACTCAGTGAAATCATTTTGCTGCAGATCCTTTAGGAAACTTTTAAAAATTAATGTTATGAAACCTGTGAGTAAAAATGATCAGTCCTTATTTATTTATTTTTTTAATCTTTTTAACCTACAGATATCGATGATGTCAAGAAGCACAAACCGGGTTATCTTGAGGCTACACTTGACTGGTTCCAATTATACAAAGTCCCTGATGGTAAACCAGAAAATCACTTTGCTTTTGATGGAGAATTTAAGGACAAGGTGAAGAAAATGCAAAATTAAAAATGCGTCATTCTGTCATGTGGCCTCTATAATACATCCTAGAACTTCTGGAATGTTAAAGGAGGAGGTTTAACAAAAAGAATTTTGATAGGAGAGACTTTTGCATACAATTTATTAGGCTAGGATTAAATAATGTTTGCTGCCTTCCATTTTATTCAGGGAAAATGCATAGGTCATTAAAGAAAGTTTGCAAAAAAACCATTTAGTCCTAATCCTGATGAGACTTGCACATGCATCTCTGTGTTTGTAGGTGTTTTTCAAAGCATTTTCATTCTCCGTGTCAGAGTAATGAACAGATTGTGTTTTCAGGCGCTCTTTCAGTCCTGTAGGTATATTTTTCTGACTTTTTTTTAAGGGTATGCAGTTTAAGACAATGGGTTGCAGATTTTTCCGTATTTGGTATTTGCTCAAGGTACACATTTTTCTGGTAATTCTGTGTAAAAACTTTCAAAGCATTTGGCCTGAAGGTTGAAAAAATTATTTTTCCTTTTTTTTTTTTTTAAGAAAAAAATGAATGGCTTTTGAACTAGCTGCAGTAAAAATGGCCAGTGTTTGAAAGGAGATTGGACCAGGGAGTAGACCTTGTTGAAGGAAATACCTGAATCTTCCAGAGAAATTGGATGTGATTTGAGTAAAATTGCTTTGCAACTTGTGTACTGCACACTCTGTGTAGATTATTCTTGGCAAAGAATCACAGGTTTCTGTGACACATGAATGATGTCCATGTGTCAACCAGTTCTGCCTTGCAGGGTGCTATCAAAGTTACATAATGCCTTCTAACCAGCACAGGCAACTTTACATGTTTTGTCTGGTTAAAGAAATGCCCTGACTCCCCTCTGCACTAAAACTGTCTTTTAAATCAATCAGGTGTGAAGTTGTAAGGCTTGATAACCTGATCTCTCCCCTGTTTTCCCAGGAACTGCTCTTAGAGGTTTTCCTGCTCTGTAGAGTTACAGTAGAGCTGCATATCCCTGTCAGGCCATTGGAGTTCAGCCTGGAGGCACCAAATACCCTGAGATAGGTGGTTTGGAGCACTTGAATAATTCTCAAGCACTTCTAGAGACCCAGGATGTGGCGAGGTGGCTGTGGCTGTGCTCCAGCAGCTCTGGTGAAGTTCACAATGTTCCAGTGGCACTTTTCCAAGTCACTCCTTGTTAACAAATGTGAATGTTCAGTTGGCAGCTTTTTGCAACTCTAGCAGTCATCATCTGGACACTGAGGGCTTATTTTACTTTAATTTTTGGAAGCTTCTTCATCCCAACCCCACCCCAAATATTATTTTTGTTTTAAACAAGCAGAAACTGTTAAGCAGCTGACATGCTACGTTCTTGCAAATGCTTAAGTATATGATTGGACATTAATGAAGTAAATGCAAATTTTGCCACTTGTGGGGAAACCCTAACTCTGGCCCTGACCTGCATCTGTAAGGGTGGAGTCATAGCTCACACACTTGATCCTATTTAGGGCCTGGTACAGTTTTCTACAGCAGTAGGGATCTCCTTAGCATCTAGTGCTGGTTTCATTTCTTTCATGTAGCACTCATGTTTTCTGGCTGCAGACTGAGGGAAAGTCCTGAATATGTTGCCAATATATTTGACAAATAGTGAAGTTTGTTTCTTTTCATAAAAAGGGTGTTATATTCTCTGGAAATTTAATGAGGCCTTAAAGGAGGTGCCTTAAAATAACACATGAAATTGTATGTTTTAATAAACTAGTTCTATGGGGTTTTTTCTGTTTAATAACATTTTAATTTACAAAACTTTCCTTGTCATAAACTAGGATTTTGCTGTTGAAATTATTAAATCTACCCATGAACACTGGAAAGCTTTGCTTCATAAAAAAGTTGATGGAGGTACTATAAAGTGGTAAGTATCCAGTCACATCTCTTGCTCTTTATATTGTGCTGGTACTGGTGCTATTCAACGTGTTGCAGCTGTCCATGAACTGCGTAGATTTTTTTTAATTTGAGATGACAGGAATACTCACGGGTTTGATTGATAATTGATAATAGAGCATGATTGACAAATTGTACCTTGTATGATGGTGATTTACTGGTAAGTGGTTCAGAAATATATTGATTACATAGATGTGACATTCATTACTTCAGCTTTTGAGAAATGGCCCCAGAGTGTTTGTTCAGGATCATTTTGGGAGAATCTTGGTCCTCTTGTCACTGTTGCTTTGGGGAATTGAAGTTTGTACAGTTTATTCTGTAGGACCTTAAAAGCTCAGGATCAAACTCCTTTTCAGTGTGAAAGGATATAGATTCATAGGGAAACATTTCTGCAAAGGATGTGGTGCCAGGGTTTGTCTGGAAATACTACAGGTATCTGCTGCTTTATGTAGGAGCAGAATTTTGGCCTGTTTTTCCTTCTTGTTAGATACTGCAGGTAGATTGCTGAAGTAACCTGCTGTTATTTCCATGATCTGCCACAGAATCTGGCCATCCTTCAGGGCACAAGAGATGGGGTATACTCACATCATCTCTGCTAGCCTAGGTGTTCCTCAACTCCCTCGGGAAGGGCCAGTTTATTTCTGCTGACTTCTTGGGGGGATTTAGTTTCTCGACTGTGGTTCTCTGCACTGCACCCAAGCTAGTAGCCAGGAGCACTGAGTTTGAGCACTGCTTGCATTAATACAGAATACACAGCCTAGACACCTCCTCAAGCTCAAAGAAACAACACCCGTCCACACACCTGTTTCTTCCAGCATTACTTTGTGGCTTTGGCTTCTTCATTTCTTGCAGAGACACATTTCAGAGCTCTGTATCTGATGGTGATATTTTTCCATAAGTACTTAATTGTGTGTGGCTCTTTTCCACTGATGGATAAAGCACGTTTTTAATTTTATTTTTCAGCACAAATGTTCTGGTGAGTGGCAGCCCATTTTGTTGCAGTGATGAGGATGCCCGATCGATTGTGCAGTCAGTAAGGATATTTACTTTTTTTTCCACCCCCTCTTTTTTTTTAGTGATTAATTGGAAAAGATTGTTCAGAGCTCCAAAACTGAAACAAAGCAGCTGAACTGAAATGGTCCTTAAGCAAAAATTTAAGTAAAAGGAGGAGCATAAAGGTTGTGGGGGAAATGTAAGCATTGTGATATAAACCTTTCATTGCAGTGGTCCATTTGTGCTTTCTGGCAGATTCATTACTGTTCTGGCGGAGTTTTTTTGTTTTGTTTTTTCTCCCTCTGCAATGCTGTTTCTTCTGATCCTGAATAGCAAGATGGACTGCTATTTTTGTATCTAGCCTGCTGTCTTCTCTGTCTCCCCTGTTGCCATGAGTTACCACCCAGTGTCAGAACTCATTGACTAGCTGACTGTAGTCCTAATCACTAAACAGATCCTTTGTTTGTCTACTTGCATAATTAAATGCAATGTTGTAAGAGAGGGGGATGCTTATTTGAATGTTTCTTAAAGAATACCTGTCATATTCTGAAAATTAACATAAAATTAAACCATGCAGGTTTCCTGTTCAGGCAAGAAAAATGTCCTGCGTGTTTGATGCTTTCATGTGCAAATGTTAGTGGAGGAGAATTTTTTCCATTTTAAAATATGTTAGTTTGGATGCCAGAAATAAAGCAAGGTTACTGGAAATTACATGGAGAAAAGTGCCCCCAAGTATTACTTTTTCTTTTGTAACATACGCTGTGATTGAGCCTGTGCTCATGAGCACGTGAGTGCAGCAGGTGTTTTGCACATGTGCCTGGCTGCCAGGGCACCCAGTGTTTCACCTCAACAGTCACAGTAATTATGCAAGTTCAGGTGTCAAAGGACACACCATCCACTGTCTGTGCAGTTAACATTCTAACAGCATTTCTAGTAAGAATGTGTTGTCCTGGATGCTGTTTTGTCGCAAGCAAATAAGACTGTCAATTGCAAGGAAATGTTGGTTTAAGTCATAAAGATGTGTCAGACCAACCTTTTTCCTATTCAGATACCTTGCTTTCAGCACTTCTTTAAAAGTACCTCTGTGGTTGCATTTGTGAATGTTGATTAACTAAACTGTAAGTTTGAAATGGAAGAAAAACTCAGTTTGGAATTCAAATATGTTTTGGACATGTCAGTCACATCTATCAGCAAGTATTTACCTCCTCTGTACTTTCAAGTTTACGATAACTTTAATGAGTCTTTAAATGAAACTAAAACTTCAAATCCAAGTGTATTTGAATGGTCACAAATGTGCTAAGGAATATTTCCTTTTGCATTCTCTGCTCTTTGTGCTTTGAGGCATACAGGATAAATACTAAATCAGCAGTATGCCTTATTTTGTTTCTCAAAAACGAATCTTTTTTTCCCATGGTTTTTGGGGAGGGGAGGACGTTAGTAAAATCAGTTCATAAAATAGATACCTTGTATCAAACTTATGCCTTTTTTATTATGAAAGCTTCCCTTCTTATCAAATAGTATGACTTCCTGTCTTTTTTGTGCCTCACATTCTTTTCTTTAAGTGATAGTGTTTTTGTGAAGTTGTTTCCACATAACTCCTTTCCATCATTCTGTTTCAATTCAGTCTAAGTATTTTAATTATGTCTTTGTAGGGTGCTGCCTCTTGGTGCTTTCCAGACAGGGAAAATATGCAATACTCTATTAAATACTGTTCATGCAATTGCCAATTTGCAAGCACTAGAAGAAAGTAAAATGGCCTTGAAATAGGAACTGTGGACAGTTGAACTCTAAATATAAGCAGGGAGGTTGACTTGCACATTTTAAGCAGGTATCTTTTTGTCTAGTACACTACACTGCATGCTTTGGTTGTCAGACATTCATCTCTTTCACGCTGTAGTGAAAGTACGTGAGTGTTGGCAGCAGAATTTTAATGGCTGTGGTGATTTCAAATGAAAGCTGCCTGTGTTTGCAGGGGGTTTTGTTTGGGTTTGTGTTGTTTTTTTTTTAATTTAAACTAAAAGCAGATAAGTTTTGTTCTAATGTATATCCATCTATTAGCTCCTGGATAAAAACAAAATAATGAAAGCTGAAGCAGAGATCTTGTATGCAAGTACAGTGTGAAACATATTTCAGCTACTGCAAAATTTCTGAGCTACTTCTGCAGTGAGAGCTGGTTCCCTACAATTTTTTTTCCAGCATCAGATTCCAGTTGCAGCACTTTTGAGCTGGGTGATAATTGCCTTAAATCAGATATATTGAGTTCTCAAAAAAAACCTGAACAAAACAAGAAAACCCCAAAGAAGACACCAAAAGCCAAAAGGCAACACTCAGTATTGCTGTGAAACAGTTTTCATGGTGAGCAAGAGAACTATGATGGAACCAAATGGAAAACATTCAAATCCTTACCAAATGCTTATCAAGTGTGCACTAATCAGAATTTCCTATAGATTTTGATTGGGTAGTTCCCAAGGTAGTCCAGTTGATTTCAGAATTATTTGACCTTCTGTTACTTTACAGATGGGGAACTAGAATGGCTTGTCTGGGTTGGGGAATTTCCACTCCACTGAGTGGGTTTCTAGATGGTTGGCATGTGTACTGTCATGTGTACTAGGGGCAAACTAAGAATGATTCCACAGCAGGTGAATTGCCATGACCAGTCAATTCCAAAGAGAGAGAGGACGATCTGTGCGTGTAAGAGCACATACTGAACTTTTGAACCAGCCAAAATTACACCAGACCCCTGCAACTACAAATCTAGTTGAATTTTAACACTACATGGTGAAAACTTCTCGTGTTCTCTAGCCTCTGAAAGTTGTTTCACCTCTGTCTCAGCTTCAGTATATGTTGCACACTAAACCCAGGAAGAATAGAGCTTTGTAGATGAATGTGTTAGTGCTAAGATACACTGTTTATTTCAGGCTTTTAAGTGTTGCCATCTGTCAAACTGACCGGGACTGCCGAGCCTTTGTTCAGTATTAATCCTAAGAATTGCTTGCTCTGTGAAGAAGCCGTTGAGGACTTTGCAAGTTGGAAAATCTCCAAGACAATCTATATATAGTTAGTAGAGCAGTGTTTCTCAGACTCATCACATAATTCTTTCCTTATAATACTGGAAAGTGAACTAGGAAAGCTTTGCTAGATGATGTCTCTTTTCATAAAATGCAGAACAGCGTTTTACAGGGAAAAATTTTGACTTTTCCTGATAATTTAAAAAATCTCCAACCAAATTTGAATCTGTGTATTTACTAACGTGTTTTGAATAACTCAGATCTAAGCAGGAAAGGTTGTTGACTGCCTTTCTCCCTACATGCTTTCTGTGAGGACATTTCCATTTGGGTTTTAGTAAAGATACAATTTTCTGTACAGTGGCCAGTTGTGAAACAAAAAGTTGGTGGGGTTGTTAGTCTGGAGTTTATTTTTCTTAATGAATTAATTTATTTGGTTTTTAAATGGTGTTCCAGATGAAAGTGTGTAGTGAAGAGATTCCTGGTTCAGTGGGATGAGATTTTGATCTGGTCCTGGTGGGAAAATACTGAGTCCTTATCTCAAGCTTTTTGAGGAGTTACCCCAGGCACCTGCTTATACATGGTGACCTCTGGTCCTCCCTGCCTTAAGAGATAAAGCTTGGGTTTTGCTGGAAAGAGAAGGGATAGTCTGGTGATACGGGTTATGTTTGTCATACTGGTACCTCCTTTCAGACCAGTCACATAACCCCCCTTTGCAGGTAATTATCCTGGGTAAAGTGGGAAGAAGAATCCTGCTTCTCCCTTCCCTCCTCACAGGCTTTGTTCTGCTCTTCAGTGTTCAGAGCCTTGTGCCTGCTCAGATGCAGGCAGGCTGTCACATCAGTGCAGCTCAGCCCAAGTGCTGCTGTGCTGAGGAAGGGCAGTGGAAAATTGTTGCATCCTCATCATGAGGCAGAGTGATTCCAGATACATAAAAAGCATCTTTAATTTTGTCCTTTAAGTTACAGGACAAGACAGGCTGTGCACTACTGCAATAGAATAGTGGCATATCCAGCTTTGAAATGCCAGACCTGAATTTTAAAACAAATGGTCACTTTCCACAGGACTGAGTCATTCTGTCAAAATGGAATTGTAAAAGAGCATCATCACGCATTTATTTTAAGTTGTTTGCATGTATTTAATGTAGTTGTATGTGTGTGTATGTATTCACATGCATACCTGGTAGTGAAATGTGTAGTAACTGTGCAGCAGTTAGTAAACAACAAATCCTTGTATTCTCAAAGATAATACAGTCATCAAATATCCCCTTTACATTAGGTAAGGTGTAATCTCTCAGTCGTTGTTCATGTGCTTGTTTTGTCATTTATGAGCAACAAAGAAATTTGTACAGTGGGGGTGAGAAAGCTGTAAGGTAGGATATTGTCCTGTGGGGACAACAGAAAGTTCTGGTTTTGTTAGTATCTCTTGACTTGAGCATTAAAATACCTTTGAGTTTGGATGCTATCTGTGAAACCTTAAGTAAATACTGATATGTTGGTTTGGGGATTTTTTCCTTTTTTTTTTTTTNTTTAGGCACCAGCATTTATGAATGGAGATCCTGTTTCCCCAGAAGGTATCTTTTTTCTTAGATGTCATATGACTTCTCTTAATTGCTGACTTTAAAAATTGACATGAAAACCGTTTTGTTGAAAAAAGGCAGTTTTGTGTATATGTAAATTATAAAAGTTACATCCTGTCTCATATGGTATTGCCTGTCTCCTGTTAGATAGAACATGAACAGAAATTCATGGATGGTTTGTGGGAGAAGATTACTTTCGAGTGAAAGTGTAGTCCACAAAAAAAGATAAGAAGACAAAATTTTTCTCTTACTGATTGTGCAAGACAAATGCATCACATTTATCCTTTTTAAAGGAGATAGGTTGCTTTGCCTTAGTTTTTGTCATTCCTCACAGTAGCTAACTAATCAAATAAACAGTTCCTTTTCCTAAAACTGACATAACCATACCTACTTTTCAAGTGTAAGTTCTAAAGACAAAATTTTATCTTTTCACTGTTACGACTATTTTTCATGTTAACAGAACATGTGTTTTTCTTTAAGAAATAAGAATGCATCCTACATTTTCAGTTTTAACTACTTTAAAAAAAGATTTTTCTACTGGCAAGAACTATAGAGAAGACATACGTGCTTTTTGAGATGGAGGGAATTACAGAAATACGGAGTTAAACTTAGTCATGAGCTGAGTTCCAAATTACTTGAGAAGCAACATCTGTGTAGCCCATGTCATGGGAAAGCAAGTTGCATTCCATTTGCCTTTATATGGCATGCCAATAAATAGCATTTATTTGCCAAAGTATTAGATCCTAGACCTCTGACAGACAACTGAACATAATCTGCCTGATCTTTGATGTTTTCCAGGGATGGTCACAACAGTGTTGTAATCTGTTGGAGGATTGTTTCAGCCAAACTGTTAAAATGAACAGATATGATTTTGAGGCCATGCTTTTCACAGGGTGGGGATAGAGCTGACACAGCAGTATTGTTATGGGAGGGAAGGTAGCTAAAAGGGCAGAATGTTGTTTTTTCAAGTGTTTGTGTATGGCTGGTTGTATAGAACTAATATCACTCTTGTAATTTTTTTGTTTGTTTTAGTTGATTCCTGGTACTTTTTTCCCAAGTGATCATCAAGGTCTTCTGAAAGTGCATCATCAAATCTTAAAAGTCATCCCTTTTTTTTGAAGATGGGCAAAAGCACTGATTGTTGGATTCCTGTTGAAACAACTTTTCAACTTGTGTAAACCTTCTCTCATGTAAATAAACATTGCCATTATAAAATGAATGTTTCCTTTCTATGTCTGCCTAGGGTGGAGCAGAGGGAAGAGGAGGGGCTTGCTTGCTTGTTTGCTTCTGAATCTCAGAACTTCAGAACTGCACTTATCCACTCATGAAGTGTACCAAATGAGATGAGAGATAAGTTGTCTTCAACCCTGTTCTCCTCCTCCTGGAATAATCAAGCCATTGGGTGCAGAGCAGACTGTGTTAATTTCTGTCTCAGGGCTTTTCTGGCCACCCTGACTGTAATCCCTTTCAAGTCGACAGTAATCTTTATGTAAGAGGCTTAGGAGTTTACCATGTTCTTTGATAGGTGACTGTTTCCCAAGTTGCATTCACTTTTGTGCCCAGTTGTCTCTGCAGGCTTCATAGAGTTAGGAGCAGAGCATACTTGCTTTAAAGAAAAATACCACATTCCTCCAAAGATTAATTCAACTAGGAAGGGCTAATGCCTTAACAGTTGAAGTAAGGATGCACGTGCGCTCTCTGTTCTACATCCTGTTTTGATAACTTGGCTGTTTCATCACACAGGAAGGATTTTCCTTATGGAAAGCTTCCATTTTTAGATTTGTGTATGCTTTTGATAGTTATTTGTTCAATGAGACAAGATTAATGAAATGTACAGAGTTGAGCTTTGTGCTTTCATGGTAAAAATACCTGCCATTTTTTCCTACTGCAGGATTATGTCTGGCCTATCTGTACCACAGTGTTCATTAAAGACAAAAAAGGCAGCTATTAAGTAGAAAGAGAGGAAATGATAATATAGACAGACAGCTCTATCTAGCTTGTTACTGAGACCAAAGGTGAGCATTGTCTGCTTTGTACGATGACGGAAACAGAAGGTTAATGCTGCTGACACAGGGTGGAAATGGAAGACAAAGAACTGCAAAAGTTAGGCTGTAGCTTGCCAGAGAGGACTAACTTTTCCTTACAAAGAGTAAGTTTTTAGTAACAAAGTTTTCACCTTTGGGAATGTTTCTTTGGTTTTATGATACAATTTCCCAAATTTAGACTCCTCTGGTGTATTGTTTAGTGTACAAGCACCAGTCGCTTTGGAGATCTCAGTCTGGGCCTCAGCACTTAGGAGGAGATGAAGTTCTCCCATCTGCCAAGAGTTTTGTATTGTTTGTTTTATATACAGAGTTCAGGTGTGATATGAGAAATGCAACATAACCCTCAGAAACTGATTACTTTTACTTTTTGTAGTCAAGAAACATGTTGCATCCAACATACATTTACAGTCCTGATTTCCCATACTTTCTTTTATAATCTAGAATTCTAAGTTCATGCAGCATTGTACCCCCAGGTTTTCATAAACAGACGAAATGTTTCTTGAGTGCCTTGTGTTTGCAGGGTTCCTCTGGTTGAGGTGAGCTCCTGTAGGTTGCAGAACAGCTGCTGTATTTGCCCATATGGTAGTACACCTAGGAGGCTTGCTGTTTTGTGAAGTGCTTAAGGACAGCTGAACAATGAAGGGCACTGTGTAAAATCAAATTATTTTCCCTATACATGGTCACTGCTGTCCTTTTTCTTACCTTTTTTGTTTTTTAGACATAGAGTGAAAAGTTGTACCCATTGTGAAAACCAAGTATTGATTACAAATGTAGCTGTGCTGAACTATCAAGGGTAGGCCATAAGTTACTTCATTTTTACTTTAAGTAAATTTTAGTAGTATTTTTTAATTTCTAAATATATTTATGGAATGTGATTATGAATCTCAGAAGCAAAAATAAATTTCTAAATCAGATAAGGCTTTCTGCAAGGAAATAACAAGTAGTACTTGGGAAAACTGAAGTGATCAGAGATGCCAAATACTACCATAAATTTGAAAATGTTAAAGTATTTCTTAATATATTGAGTATGTAAACAGATGACTGTCATGGTGAAAGTAGTCTGAAAGAAAGTGTTGATGTTCATTCTCAGAAGATTTTTCCCACATGGGATACAGAGATGTGTTGTTACAGGTAGCCTTGCTGTGAGAATGCACTGAGTGCCACCGACGTGGATTTCAGAAATTAAGCGTAATCAAAGAGCTGTAGGGAGAATGTCTGCTTATAAGATGATTAGAGGGATGGGACAGAGAAGCTAGAATATATTTTTCAGATCCCAGGAAAAAAAGTCTGAAATAAGCATTTTTGTTTGTTTGTTTTATTTTGGCTTTTTTCCTAGACTAGGTCTTTTGTTTGTATTTATTTGCTGATTTTGTTCTGTTTGAAATTGGTTTCATTGTAGCAGAAAGGTAAGTGTAGCAGTGTCTACTTCTCAACAGTTTTATGAAAAGAACTTCTTTATATCTGATACTAATATCTCCTGGAAATGAGGACATGAAGAGAAATATAATTTTTTTCTCCAGGAAATAAATCCATCTTAACTGTATTTTTTTCTGTGTTGAATATATAATACTCACATGTGCATGCTTCTTTCAAGATAAATTTTCATCTTGATTTCCTCTTTTTGGAGAGACAGGAGAGGTTTCTTTTTTTCACCCCTTGCTGTTGTGACAGTGAGGGTTCTTTTTACTTCAGTAAATCATTAGCTGCTGCTGAAAATAGTACCTTTTACTGGCATGGAGTTCACACATCAATCCCCCCAGTCAAAAGAGGAGTTTGAGTTTTACTTACATGGAAATAATGTTCATTATTCCTTAAAGCGTGAAAATAAAAGGACTGTGAAAATAGGATGATAATTGTCCCTGTTAGGATGTTATTTTCATGCTGTTAGGAATAATGGATATCCTCTGAAAACCCCCAGAAGAATAGAAAGTCATTCTGAGGTTCGTTTGGAAGAACTGTTCATAGATGTTATGCAAAGAGATGTTGCACCTTACCAAACTTTTTTGTGTTTAACACTTGTGAGCTACAGCATGAAGCAGTCTTAAACTGATTGAAGTATTTCATCCTTCCCTTTGCTTTTACTGGGACTGAATCTTTTTAATGGCTTGTAGTTCAGTTTTTTTGGTGAAAAGGCAGACCCGATGTTATGTCAGTAGGGTGCAAAGGGGTTTTTTTTCTGCCCTTGCTGTAAAGTGTAAGGTGATTCCCTATCTGGTTTGACAGTGTGGGTTCCACTCCTATGGACAGGAGTTCTGGGATTTAGAGAACAAATAGGAAAAAAGCTCGCTGAAAGATAACAGAATCTAAGAGGTTCAGGCAAATAAAAATAATGAATAGAACTCTAAATAGGAGTGACTGAAATGCTTTAAAACACACCTAAAAATAAGGGCAATACATAACAATGCTGACTTCATGTGACTGGAGAGGTCAATAGGATGCACTTGCCAAGGAAGAAGAACATTTACCTACCACACAAAAGTTGTAATTGCATCCCCTGAGTGCTCAGAAATAGTGTTTTAATCTTCGGCCACCCGTGTGGGGGAAGAGAATGGAAAGCAGCAACTGTTGTTGATGTTGTGTATTGTTGAGTTGACTTCCTGGGAGTCTCTTGGGTTATGCAGATATGACCTGGGTGCTCAGCAGTGTTGACTGACTGAGGCACCCACACACAGTCTTTGATTTCTCACAGCTTGCTGTTCCTGCTGCTCTCTTCTGGAAGCTACAGATGGGGTCTAGAGAGTAGACCAAAAAAAGCCAAGCTCACTGCAGTAGATTGTCACTTGGCAATTATTTGTCAACTTTGGCTAATTAATTCTTCATTCTTGTAGCAGAAGTTTTAAAATGTTCTGCTGCTGTAGGCAGAATTCAAGTAGTGCTGCATGTTTTTTTTAGATTTCCAGTCTAGATCTGCTAAGTTACAACTGAGTCAGTCTTGTCAGTGATTCAGTATGCTAAGTCAGTATGTAAGATTTTTGTTGATGATTTGGTCTACTTGCAAGGGTCAAAAAAGGGTTTGTCTTCATAAGGGAAAATGCAGAAGCCAAAAATAATTTCACTATTCTATGCATGAAGAATATTTCTTATGTGCCAGAGTACTGCTGCCCTTTAGCTTTTTCCTGAAAACATCCTCATAAAGTTTGTAGATTATTTACAGATGTCACCAAGTTTAATGCTAACTTTTTTGTTCATTGTCTTTGGAAGAAAAATACTTGCATTACTCATGTGTTACAGCACATATGCAAATTTATGTGTTCAGTTGCACACCTAGTAGTTTGCTTCTGTGTATGTAGTAATACTTGCCTGGAAACTAAGGGGGTTTTTTTCAAACCTGAAAATCTGGTTTTGTGTATAGTGTCCAGTTCTAAGAGATCACTGGACAGTCCTGTAAGCTTCACTTTTGGGATGAAGAGAGTAAATAGTCACTGAAATGGTTGCACTTTGTAGCTGGTATTAGTCTTGCCCTCATTTATTGGTGTGTATATGAGGATAGGGATATTGGAATGTTATAAAACTGGTTGGTCTGCTACGTAATCTGCCTGCTGCTTTTATACCAGCTACAGGTTTGGGGATTTTCTTAAGCATTTTGTATTTCACATTTTAAATATACTCAAGAGTAAACGTCTACGTGGTGTCAAAAGCTTTAGGCTGGAGTACAAAGAATTAACTTTAAATTCTGCTTCTCCATTGTGGGCTTGGGCATACCTCGTGGGCTTGGGCAGGCCAAGTCATCTTTATTCTACCTGTAAAATGGGTAGAAAACTTTCTTTTGTGAGTGGTCTGATTTCTAATAGAGACTTGCCCCAGCAGTGGGAGGGGACCTCCTTCCAATGTCTAGGAAAACATAGGGTGCATTTGGCTTTGTTTACAGTGAGGAGTGGGCTATACTGACAGGCTTTCTGCAGGATTTGACTGGAGATGCAGGCTTTGCTACTCAGACTGATCTGCCCAAGGGTTGTCTGATAGCATGAGTATTTTAGGAGTGAAAAGAGCATTGGTGGTGATGAAAGTTCAAGATGTAAATTAGCATCTTGTCCTTCTAAGTCCTTCAGGAGACCAGACTCAATTTTTAAGCAGGCCTGTAAGTCCCCTAAATGGGCCTGTTCATGGGGTTTTTTGGAGTGCAGAAATGCCAAATTCAAAGTATAACTCCTGACCACCTGGGAGTTTTGAGCATTTTAACTTTAAATCATAGGAGACCTGGGAACAAAGCTGATTTAAGAGTCAAAGTAAAAATATCCTGCTACTTAAAAATATACTGTGTAGTAAAAAATCACATCTGAGTGGGAGCCTGCTCTCCTTGGAGAGCTGGGCTGAGAGGGAAGGCACAGTCAGGTAAGGACAAAATTCCCCTGACAGCTGTTCACTGAAATTCACTTTTTGCCTCATATTGCCTTGTCTTAACTAGATTCCTTGTATGTGATGATTTGGGAATCAAGAGCTTTCTGACTGACAAACCACACAAACCTCTCTCTCTTTTTGTGATAGTATTGTTTATGTTACACTAGTGTTGTGGGCATTAGTGGCTTAAAAACTTTAAAGATCAAAGAAGTCTTACTACTAACAGATGTCTCTCTGACCCTGTAGGTTGGCAGCACAAAGCTTCTAAGTGTTCAGTCATGAGGAGTTTTGAGATCCTGTCAAATAAAGTTTCTATTGCTGTGTTTATGTGGAAGGGAAATCCTGCAAGAGAAAATAGTCAGGGTAAGTGCTATTGTGAAGTGCGTATGAAAAAAAACTTCATGTCAAACTAGTCATGCAACTGGGAGAACAAGAGAGAGAACAAGGGGGGACTCAAATATGGGAAAGGAAATGGCATCTCCTGTCCCAGTGCAAGAAGAGATTGGAGATGTGTTTCTGTGGGCTTAAGTGTCATTGGAACCTCTTCATCCCTTATTTACAAGCCCTGTAAAGGTGTTCCTCCCCGATTACTAATCAGCTTTGTAAAATCTGCTCTCGGATTCACTTGGCACTTTCTCTTGAGCTGGAATGGTTCGAGATACTTCCAACTGAAATGCAAATTAGCCTTAGATGTCTCTTCAATTCACACTTCTTGGAAGAAGTGACACAGTTCTTGAGAATATCATAATGATATTTCTGTGACGTACAGGCTCTTTGTTGCATACATGGTACAGCTAATCTGCATCATACCAATATCCTTCTGGTCTGCCCGAAAGTGTAATGTATGCAAGTTGCACAGCACGTGATACTTTTCACTGAATGTATGATCTGGTCATGTCGTGTGAAAGAAATTTTTTCAGAGAAAGGGGAGAAATAGGGATGAAGGGTGGGATGGGGGTTATGTCCTTTTCCAAGAAGAGACCCAGCAAACTGTAGCAGTTAGTGAACATATGCACAGCAGCTCCTAAAACTTTAGGAGTTTTTCCTTTTCACTTAAAAGCCTAATCTGTTTCTAAATATAAGATTATTAAAATAAGTTTAGCAGAAATGGTTTCTTTATGATGATTAGTTGCATAGTGAATAGAAGTAGCTGACTCATTCCCAGTTCTCTTTGGGTTTTGGTTTCTGTATTTTTAAATTATAAATTTTCCTATTTAAAAATGCCTATTTTTAAATTATTCATTTCAAAACCATGTTGCACTGGAGTATTCTGACCCATCGAATGATACAGAGTATCCATAAAAATTAAACGCTCATTCTGTATAACATCTAGGAAGCTGTTTTTTCTGATTTTAAAGATGCTATTTTCCAGAATATGAATAATGAAAGAACCTAATTTTGCAGCCATAACCATTTTCTGCATCTATTAGAACTTGTAATCATGATCAGAGGGCATTGTAGTAGGTACATCAAAATACATGTAGCACCTCAAAGAGCTAACACTCGTAAGCATAAGAAAAAGGTAAGATATGGTAGAAGAATTAGATACAATTCCTGTTGTGCCACGGAGAGAACTTGAGGAGCAGTGAACACCAGTTGGTTGCTCAGGGGCAGTGGCTGGTATGTGAAAGAGGTGAGCTCTGTAGAGACCCTGACCCCTCAGCTTCCACACTGCAAAGTCCTGGTGCTAGTGCTTGACAGTTATGTGGAGGAGAGTGGCTGCTTGTAACACAAAACAGCCATGTAAGCAGGACAAATTTAGCATACCTTAAATAGTAAAGATGTAGGATATTGGGACTTCAAATGTATGCTCTTGTATCTTAACGTCTTGCTGATCCATGTGCCACATGTTGCAGAGGTCCAGAAAAGGAAGTCTTGTGTTCACAGAGGAGGTAAAAGTGGGGCTCACCTTGATGAAGTACTTTTCCCTGGAACTAAATGCTATCTATTGTGTCCTTTTGTCAGCTTTCATGAATGACACCAATCAACTTTTGAGCTGGCTTGGAGATTAGTGACCTACCTACCCTGTGTTACTGTAAAATACTTCTACAGCACTGACAGAGAATTCTCACCTCACACATGGTGGCAAGGGTGGGAAGTTAAAATCTTTTATTACATGAAGAAACTGCTGCACATAATGCAGACCTACTATAGTCCTTTCTTTCTCACTTCCAATCTTGTATGTTAATGAAATTGCAAACTAGAGGCAATTCCTTTGGCAGGGTGGCTGAAAATATTTGTATGATGAGACTGTAGCCATCCAAGTTGAACTATTCATACAGTCCCAATAAGTAACTACATTTGTTAGCAGTTTTCCATTAATAAGATGTTCTAGTGTAGGAATCTGTGTATTTGGCTTTTTATTCAAGCTGATGATGTTTGTTTCAGTAGAAGTGTGGTGCTTCAACCATATGCTCAAATGTTAACATGTTTAATGCCAGCAGCAGATTATTTACATTAAAGGACATGGAGCCAAGTTAAACTCAGTTGCAACTTTATTAACTGAATTACGGTATTACTAGCAAAAACCAGCTGTGATAATCAATCAAGTGATATCTTGATATTTTTCCTCTCTAAATTGTCAAATGGGCTGAGGCAGATCTGCCCTTGTTAGAAGTTGTGCTCTAATCACTACTTCAAGCCCTTGTGCTGCAGTGTAGAGGGGGAATGCCAAGAGGTATTCTGCTTGAACATGAAGTTCCTGAGAGGGAGGGATAGGAAGGTGAGTATATTCAGAATTTTATTGCATCCTCCCTCCCTCTTGTCAAGGGACTAGAAAATGTTATGTGTCTTTCTTTTGATCATGCACAATTTAGCTATGTTAAATTAAGCAGTAGTTCTGGAAGAGAGATTTTATGGGTAAGATCAAGGCAGTTGAGTAGACTGTCCCCAAAAGGCTGTTGATGCACAATATCTAACTGTAACAAATGCCTCATGAGCTTTCCACCTCTCAGATCAGGCTTTCAAAGTTTTACAGCTTTGATTGTGTAACTGAAGCAAGGACATTTTGATAGAAATGTCTAACAGAGGGATAACCAGACTAAACAAGTCAGCAGATTTGAGGAAGTGGTAACTGAGCAAAGCATGGCATGAACAGTTAGTGATGGACATCTCTTCTGCTCTATTGCAGCCAGAGGAAATGGTCTGTTCATAGATTGTGTCAGAACTGGAACTGCAATGCAGGGATAAAATCTCTGTACTTTGTTCTAAACAGTAAGGAACAGGGTGTTACTTAGTGAGGTCACAGCTAGTGGTAGGATGATGTGACCATGAAGTGCAGAATTTGAATAAGCATTCAGCCTTCAAAAAACCACCAAAAACCAACTCCTAACAACAGCCTCAAACCCTGGATGACCATTAAGCCAGTTTGGAAAGAGGATCAGAAAAGTCTTTCTTTTTACAGTTCCCCTTTCCATCTGAAAAAGAGAACCATCTGAGGAAGGCAGAAAGGAGAAGTTCAACGGAACTTTTATGGTTTGTTTTTTGGCAAACACTAGGCCTTTTCTTTTCTTTCTTTTTTTCCCCTCTCCCTTTTCCCCTTCCAAAGTTGTTAATTCTAGTTAGGCCCATTTCAGATGTTCTTGGAGAGGGCTGACAGGGACTTAGAATCATAGTATGATCCAGCCCCAAGTGATTTCTGCAGAAGATGGACCTTTGGCATCCCATGTGTATTTTGTATGAAATATATTTGCCTTCAGAGGCATTCTGACTGTTTTTGAGACAAGAAGGCAGCAGAAGAGGTGCCTAGTGGAGAATGAAAAGCTGAGGAATTACACAGAGGAAAAATAGATCTGCCATGTGGATTAGGCAGCAGAGCTTTAGAGAGTTTTTTCCTTGCTGAGCTGATGCTTTTGAGACTGGGGATAGTGAGTGTGCAGGCAAGCTGAGGGCTTGTGTGCTCCTTTTTGGAGAACACAGGTTTGTGGGAAGTGGTGGAAGTGGAGTTTTCTGGGTGCTGAAGGTGAGAGAAGGTGATATATATGAAAACAAGAGATTGTGGAGTTGAAAGAAGTAGATTTTTGTGAGGGATCTTTTTTCCCACCTTGTGCATTACTGCTCTGATTTTATATTGGTGAGCAGGAGTGTATGAAAGAGGCCCCTTTTGCTCTGGTTTGTGTCTCAGAGCCCATCTTTTCTGTATCATTCGCAAAACCCTGTGACACACACTGACCACAGCAGCTTGTTTCTCATTCTGAGAACATGGTCAGACTGTGGTGAGGGGTTAGAGAGGTGGTAGCCTCAACTTCCCCAGTTATTTTAGGCCCCAACCACTTCTGAAAGGAGGATGATTTTAGGGGGAACAGTTGATTCATTCACTTCTTAAAAGCTGTCAAGCTCTCAATCCATCTTTTGTTATTTCCCTAGTTACAGTGTCTTCTCAAGAAAAGATCCTGTAGGATGCAGGCACTCACCCAGGATGAAAAACAGTAGTTGGAAATGTCGGGAGGAACAGAAGTAGTACTTCATGTTTGCAGAAACCTTTGATCATGCATTCACCATGTTTTTTCAGATTTTTGTTAATGGCGCTTTTTTTCTGCCCTGTATCCAGTGACTTGGTCCAATTCCTTGTACCGAGTTAGAGCAGACAATGGTTTATTTCATTAAGGTGATCATTTATGGAAGTTGGTTGGAGAGCACAGTTTAGTGGTGCAGGCAAATGAAAAGAAATATGTTTGGGGGAGGGAGCTGCATAAAGATTAAGTAAAAATTAAAACTGCAAAAACCAAACAGTGAGCTCAAGTCTGAGGTAATTTTCCATCCTGAAGCAGTTGGAAAATTGTCTCTTGCATTCCAGATCCCAAACTTAAAGTGTGGTCATGCTTTCTGAAACTGAAGACTTACTACAGATGTTGAATTCTATACGTGATTTAATGGTTTCAGCAAGTGGCAGATTTACAGCATCAGGACTTTCAAGTTTTATTGCAGGCTGAGTCATTTAGTGACCTTTGGGTGACTCTCGGTTGAACACCTACATACGGAGCTTGTCCTTGAGCAGTGAGGAACGGCAGCCGCTTCCCTGTGCTCCGGGGCCGGGCAGAGGGCAGAGCCGGCCGCGCCCCGCACTTCTGCCCGCCGGCGGCAGGGGTAGCTAAGCCGCTGCTGCCCGGGCAGCCCTCTCCCCTGCCTTCCTCGCTCTTGCTTGCCTGGCAGAAGGGGCCAAGGCAGTAACCACAGAGCTTCTCCCGCTCGCTGCCTGCGCGGGGACGGCGACAGGAAAGGGGAAGTGGTGCAGGGTCAGCTCAGAGGACTGCTTTTCTGGGAGCATGCTGCTTCCTATGGAGGTGTGCGTGGAGATGGGAGTTACTGTTGTTGCTTTTTCTTTCTCCCACCCCCATGCAAGACTTGGTTGATGAAATTTGCTTTCTTGATGTTGAAATGAATTTGTGGCAAATGCTGCAACACCCTGAGCGGAAAAATGCCATTTGAACCTATAGGAGACTTTCATGAGGTATGGAAATGAGGAAGGTGAGGTGAGGTAAAGAAAATGACAGCTTCATCCAGATTAGCTTCCAAGTTAATGCCACATGGCAGTCAGATGACTGAGCACAGCTGCATGGCTGCATGGTCACATTATTCACATCCTCAGTAATTTGTTGGTTACTTCAGAAGGACAAGTCAGGGAAGGGGAAAGCAGAGGCACTGCTGGGACCCACTGTCATGTGGCACGGGAGAATCTTTGGTGCTGAACTTCATGCTGGGTACTGAAAACAGTAAGCAGTGAAATAAATACTTTTGTGCACAAAGGCTGATTCTGTGAAAACCTAGAGGGCAGCAAAAGAAGTCTTGTCTAAATGAGTAAACACTCAAAGATTGTTAACTTCCACCTTCAGTGTTGACTTTTTTCACACAAAGAGATGTGATGGCAGTCTGGGGGCTGCTCGCAGGCACAGGAGGAAGTATTGAGCTGCATGGGCACATTTACTGTCCCTAGTTCCTCCACAGAAACAACTGTGGGCGGGTCTGGTTTTAGTGCATATCTCTTCAAACTGGCTTTGCACATCACGCATGGTGTGGAAACCACGGGTTGGGAAGTCCTGACCTAGACGAAGGGAAGGCAGTGAATTACTGCTCTCAGCCTGTTTGAAAGTACAGTGCCACAAGTGAATGCTGCTTCTCAAAGGAGTTGTTCCCACTTACGTGCAGCAAGCCAGTAGTGGTGTTCCTTGTGTGATCATTAGCAGAACTGCTGAATCAGACAGAGTGTTTGCTTTCTCTAAACTTAGTCCAACACTGAATGCAGAAATTGGGTAGAGGAGGGAGAAGCAGACAGGGTAGTGGCTAATTTAGTTCTGTTGCTGTAATTTTTTGGCTTCAGGGAACACATCAGAAAAGGATGTGAGAGGCGTGTATGGCTCGTTGTGATGGAGCAACTCCTGGAGAAAGTGTGTGAATTTGAAAGCCACGGAATAGTAGAGACACCAGCTTCACTTCCTGTAATTACAAGGAGAGAGGAAACTGGAATAAGGGGTTAGACCGTGGCTAAAGGCAAGTCCTGTGAGGCAAGGGATATCCTCAAGGGATGCTGCCCTACTGGTGGCTGTGGCCACTTCTGTGGAAGGGCAGGAGTGACAGGCTCTTCACTATTGGCTGCACAATATTTCTCTGCCATTCTGGAAATGCTCCAAATTTTCACTACCTTTTCCTGAACATATAAATAAAACAGCCTTGTTTCTTTCATGAGGCTATTATGGTATGCCTACCCTGCTATTTTTTGTGAAAGACTGCTACGCTTTGGTAAAAGAGGAGTGGGATTTTATGAATTTGAAAGATCTCAAACAAGTTGGTTGTGAGCTCTGCATTTTTTCTTCTTTCTTGAAAAACACACACCAAACAAACCTCCTCAAAACACAAAAGACATTAAAAACAAAGGTTATTGTCTCATTGGGGAATTTGGAAATGTTCAAACCAAGCAGCTGTTTTTTCAGCTGTTGCAGGTATTAAACAACAGCAAGAAAATCCTCTGCTATGACCTGTCACAGGAAATAATCCTTTCTTGATCATGCTGAACAGCTGGGTTCATTGCTTCTCCTGCAATAGTAATATTCAACTTCTCAACTTGTTACCTGCACAATGACTCGTCAAAATTTTAAGCTAATGGTATAAAATACGAAATAATGAAATTGCAGATGTTTAAATGCATCCTTGGGATTCATAAATTATGGGAGCTATAGTGAATTGTTAGGAATGATTTAGGTGTTTGGAAGTGAGCGACTTTGAAGATATTTTTTTCCAGTTTTAAAAAGGCTAAATGCTTTTGACCTTTCTCCCCATTGCAATGCAAGTGACCACCTAATAACACCAATTTTGTTGCTTTTTTGTGATAATAAATAACATTTACTTTCCGTGGTGATACTTTAATTATGCAAATCAAATTCTCACTAATGGCTTTTTTTCAGACCCCATAAATCTGGAGTGTAATTTGTTTTTTACTAAATAAGTCAGGGGAAATGCAGCACTGACAAAGGTGGGCAGATGCATTTTGGATCCTCTGTTTAACTACATTTATGCTGTGTAATCACTTAGGGAAAAAACCAAAAGCTGGAAAGCCCAAAAAACTGGTGGTCTCTATAAATGTTAAGAAACGGAAATCATGATTGGAATTACTGTGGTTTCTGTTGTTATTGTCAATAAGGGAACTGTTGCCAATTTATTTCACTTAATAAATATCAGTGGAACCAGTCCTGAAACGTATTACTTTGGGAATATCCTGTAGGCTTCCTTTACTTGGAGACCAACATTTATTTCTGGCTTCAATCTGCTTATTGTTTAGATTAAAATCTGCTTTGCATGGTCAACATAGTTAAAAGCAAGCAGATTGCCTTCTAACTCCTACATTATCAACATAAGAATAATTGCAATCACAAATAAAAAGGCAGGAAATTACTTGCATTACTTGAAAAAGAACACACGGCTTTCATGTACACAGATTTTTAAGGTTAACAGTTACTTTCCCTTCTGTCCTCAAATCAAAACAGAATCCTATCCCTAAAAAGCACCAAAACCTCAGGAACAAGCAAACCACCCCAAAAGCTGAGAAGCAGGCAGCCGTGTGATTGCTGGTAGAAATAACAAAGGAGTTTTGCTGTGTCATTTATAGAATCATATTTAAGAATGGTACAATGATTGAATTGTTGCTGCAGTACAGAAATAAAAGCATAGGGACATACTGAGGCAGTTGCCTGAGCCAGACAGACCAGAAATACAGTGCACTGCATATATGTTTAAATTCAGTATGTATCAATATAAAGTAATTTCTGTACACCAGCCAAGGTCACTTCATCAGGATGAGAGTCTGGAAGAAACGCAGGGTCATGAGGAGGGGGGCTCGGGAGGAGTGCAGTGCTTAGCACCATCCTGTGTATGTTGGGGGTCCTGTGATAGCCATAGCCACAAAAGGTGCATTTGAGCAGAGAAGATTGCATGTTTTCCGTACTAGGCTTGTACTTTACCATCTTTTGGGCATTCTAAGTTTTTATAAGGAAAATTAGGGTGTAAGGGCATGAGACGCCTAAAAGAATCAGTAGGTGAATACCAGTTCTTTGAAGATAAGCACAGTCTGTCTCAGAGGCCTTGCTGATTATCCACCAGCAATCTGATCTCGTGCTCTGTTGGTTCAGTGATTTGACACACGGTGTTGGCATTGTTATTTAGGGTGTTTTATGTAAACCGGTAGGAGCTGGTTTATCCTGTTTAGAGTGCAAGCTAGTTCTCCCATTCTCCCAGCTGAACCTAACAATTCCATTACAGTGAGTGCTTTCCTTGTTTGTCTCTGAACTCTTAACTGTGATCACAAACAAAGCAGCTATGACCTCTGTCTTTGACATGAGGTTGTCAGACTTTTCTTAACACAAAGCAAGATACTGCTTAGCCTAGCTTTGGATAGTTGTTCCCCATTATCATCAGAAATGAAATATTTTTAGAAAAGGATGGTAGTATTTGAAGAACTGTCATTGTACCAGTGTTTCTCAGGTTGCAATCCTGGATTGCTGGTTAGCCATAAAACATGGGAAATCATGGCAAATTATCAGCAGATACACAGTTTTAGCATTGTTTCTTTTTGGGAAAGTTTAATCAGTAACAGGGAAGCAAGCATGGCCTTGGATTTTGTGTCATTTTCTGAAGGAACAGATAGTCCTGTGATTTATTTATGTCTGGGCTGTTGGGAAGCACTGTGCTTGGGCTCTGTTCTGGTGGGCCTGATTATCATAGACAAGAGATGCCGACTGTCCTGCCTCTGATCTGGAGCACAGAAGTACAAGCACTGCTCTGCAGGAAGAACTGGTACAGCTGCTATTGCAGCCCACTTGTGGCCATCTAACTTTGGAAACTATCCATGATCCTTGGGTTTCATACATAAATCCTTGGGCTTGGACAGTCCTGCTATTGCTGTTCTCAGAAACACCTCTGTTTTTTCTTCATGGCTAAGTGCCGTGGCACATCTGTGTCACCTGAGCCATAGACAGGCTGCTCTCCCTGCAGTGCTCAATCCAAGCAGCTTCCAGACAGGTCATTTTACACAATGGCTCGGAGTGTTCAGTTCTCGAATTTCAGAGGAAATTCAGCCCTTGCGAAACTGAACAGATGGATCTGAGTTCCAGCGTGTAGACGCGGAACTGTGTGTTATTCCCACATCCTGAATGAGTGCTGTAACTGCTAAGGAAGGGCAAGGAAACTGCTGCTTCCTCTGGTCATGCTGTGTAGTAGAGATGTTGCCCTTCCTCACAAAAGCAAAGGGGTAGGCAGGGCAGAACTCAGCATGCTGAGCTGCAGATGAAAAGCAGGGCCTCCTGTTGCCCTGCATGAACAGCCTGAGCCCCCTGAAGAGGGGGATTTAAGGAGCTTCTCCCTCCTCGGTGCTCCCTGGTGCTGGTTGAAGCAGCTCATGGTGCAGACAGCATGGATTGTGCTCTTTCCTGCACATTGCATGGGGAACTTACTTGCTGAAATCACAACTGTTGCTTCTGCTGCAAAATCTGGAGACTACAATAGTTTTATGTCCTTTTGTGTAGCCCTGCTGTGCCAAAAACCTAGGTCCACAGATAGATTAACAGCTTGTTCCTTAGGGGCCATTAACACCACAATACTCTGGAAGTATGTGCTTGTACAGAGGAAAAGTAGCGTTTGGCACTGCTTTCTTCCCAAACCTTCCTCCCAGCAGGCTGCATATTAAATATACATTAACTCCCCCAATAACTACACAATTATGACAGTTGAAATAGAATTAGAGGAGCTACCATAAAGCCCAGACCCCATGTCCCACCTTCACGGCAGGCTGCTGGCGAGCACCTGTCAGTTGTGGTTTGCATCGGTGTGATTGTTTCTTCCCTGAACGAAAAACCCAAAAAAAGCAGGCTTGCTCCCAGCCATCTACCCTGAAAAGCTTATCAGTCACAGCAACAGCTATGCAGCATAGCCAGCATAGCTTCTAAAGTGTGCATCACCATGCTCTTAGAAGCACAGGTGACACAGCACTGACAATCAGTTCCTTGCATCTCGTTGCACTTCTGCTGCTGGTGGGACATCTACCAGCTCTTAAAAAAATTTAAAAATCCAGCTGGTAGCATATCCAAAGTCTGCACCAATATTTTTGTCAATCAATTTCTTAGTCTTCTGTTTGTGTATAGCGTACACAATAAAATAGCCATACAAGAAAAAACCCAATCCACTTTCTCTAGAATGCTCTAAGCTGCCTGGGATGGTCTAACACCCAGAGCCCTGGTGATAGATGCATTAGCATCATACAAAAATAGATGGCATCTTTCTCCTGATTAAGCAACATGCTTAGCAGGAGAAATAAGAAAAAGTGTCTTCCAAATACCTGGTATAATGCATTGGCATTTTCAAAGGCTGATCTGGGCTTTCAGCATTTACTCTGGTAGCCCTAATGCTGAAATTTCAGTATATTGTATTCCTTGTTTTAGGTGGATCCCTTGTTTCTAAGCTTAAGGCCAAGCACCGAGGCAGTTGCAGTTTAAACATAATAATGTCTTTAGCTAAATAAGCCCAAGACTGCCATTTTTTTAAACGTAGCTCTAACCCATTTGTTGCAAATTATGACTTTCTGTGTTTGCACTGCTGTGACTATGCTCCTGTGACTATGTTCCTGATGTGGGCTCATTAATAGATTATTTCCTTGTTAGCTGTAGGTAAAGCTTTGACCTAGAGCTGATTAGGGAAAAGAACTTCTGTATCTATTATCTTTTCTCTCTCATAATTAGTGTAATTATGCTTCTGTGCCCCAGACAGCAGTCTCAGACAGTCTGCTGTGGAGCCACAGAAACCGTCTGGACTCCCAGGATGGGAGTTTGCTGTTAAGCAAGGGGTAGCTGGGTTCTGTAGTGTCAGGGAAAAGCTGAATTACAGCATTACACGGAAAGTAACCAAACCAGGGGAGAGAGATTTCCCTTCCTCCCCACCCCGTTAAATCCAATTAACTGTGAGGAATGCATCTAGCAGGTTTTGTCATTTCCACTTTTTTAAAGATAAACTGGCACACCTATGAGACAGAATCAGTCAAGGGCACAGTATTTCAGTTTATAGGTGAAAATGGCAGGCATTGTTGAGGAGGAGAGCACTCAGCTGAAACTGCTCTGGATTTGACACAATAATACAGCTTTTTAGTAATGTGTTCAGCTGCTCTCCATTAGCTGATCGAGAGTGTGTGCAGCTGGGCAGAGTGGGTGTGACTGGGACTAGTCCAGCGCTGGGCTGGGGGCTGCTCTCCAGCAGTGAGGGGAGGGTTTTCCCTTCCCAGGGTGCACCTGCTGCCACTTAAGTGAGGTTACAAAGTAAGAGCATAGGAGGGAAGAGTTCTTTGCAAGGTAGATCATGGCAGCTTTTAGGGGAAAGCAAGAAGGTGAGTTTAGTTTAATACCTATTACTGGTGTGTCTGGAAGGCATTGAGCAGTGCAACTGGCAAGAAATCTTGAAACTTAAAATTTGAAGGGTTTTAAGAGTGTGTTGGAGAGCAGTAACAACTGTCTTTTCTGTTGCCTCTTACCCTTCCCACCGTGTTTGCAACTCACAGTATGTGTTACTCTTCCTTGTAGTGTAACTGCTCTGCCAGGATTTAGCAGGACTTGTTCTTTATGGCCATCTTGGGTATCATTGCTCTGGTGCTGTGGAAGTGTAATTCCCTACATGAAATGGCAGCTGTGGCTGAAATGCAAAGCTCAATAGGAGAAAGATGATTATGGTAGTAGGTAATTGTGAGGAGGCAGCAATTTAACTCCTTCCTTGGGCTCAGGGCTTGGAGTCACTGCCTTGTGCCTTACAGTGGAGTTTTCCAGTGAGGTGGAAACAACTGGTTGTTCAGTGGGAGCAGCCTTCATCCAACTTTTTGAATTAATCTTACAACCTGAGAGATTTGTAGTCTGAGAGCCTAGACCTCAAGTGAAGAGGGAGGCTCTAGTGTTTCATGCTCTTTTCCATGTAATGACAAATGCATGAGCAGCCACTGGAAGAGAGGAGAAAGCTCAGGCTCTGGGATACTGTTAGCTTAAGTGTTAGGATGCTTTCTTGGGAACTAAGAATTATAAATTTGGATCCCTTCGAGAACAGAGAGGGTGTAAGGCATAATCTGCTACATCTCAGCTAAATGCCAAATTAGTTGTGGTCTAAAAGCAAGGACTCCTGCCTTTAAAGTAGGACTAGAGGTGTTTGCTTTTAATCAGAGGATGTGCATTATGGATCAGTGATGCTGCTTCTTTATAAAGACCTGTAGGTCCCAGGGAGGCTGTAAGAGCTTCTGCCAGAGAGCCTGGGCTCTGCCCCTTGTCTGCCCCCACATTTCCTGAGGACCCTCATTGTCCTTGGACTTTGGGTAAGTTTAGTGCTTCTGTGGACACAGTCCCAAGTTCCACTCAAGGCCTAGTGTTTGGTTAGATCCTGCAGTGCTATTTGTGGAGCTGCTCGAGTCCCACTGTGGCTGAATTCCTTGCTGTTAGGCCTCAGCACTGTCAGAAAAGAAATCACTGAAACATGTAAAAATACTGTGTGTAATAAAGCACCTGGTAACTGACAAAGGATAGTTGGATTTTATTTTTTTGGTTGACTGTTTTTACTATATGACTTCTAAAAAAAATTTAAAAAAATGCATTAAATAAAAACATAACGCAGTTGGAAAATTATAAAAGCGCTCTGGGTTGTGCTGTGGTGTAACGATCCATGTTCTTTCTGTGCTCCACATGTGATAAAATAGCCTGGGAGGGGGTCGAGTGTCTGTAATACCGTCCTAGGCTCCTTGCCTGGAGGTGTTCCATGAGCAAACCCAAGGATGGGCTGTTGTGATGAGGGGTGTGGCGTGTTCTTGTTTGATGGGTGAGGGAATGAGTGTGAGGCTGTGATTAAGATCCTGGGAGGGACCGTGAGAAAGTGAAAGGCTTGTCTGTGTTGTCACTGGAAATTGAAAAGGACTTTTGTGATGTATGGACGAGTCTGCTCCCACATTTAACCATTTTCAGGCTGTGGTTAAGTGCTCTTACAACTAATGACTGTCTGATTGTTTTTTTTTTTAATACAGCGTTGGTAAGACTGTTTTGTTGGTGTCATAACTAACACATTTTGCAAGTAAATGTGTGATTGAGCACAAGAGCTCCTGTGTTTAGGTTAGTTTCTTGGGGCCCAAGAAAACAGGTAAAACCTCCTGTCAAGAGGAATGATGCCATTAAATCCTGGGTTATCAAAGAGAAATGTGAGATGCTGCCTGCATGTGGAAACGTTTCAGGCTTTAGCTAGATCTTTACTAACTTTGAGACTGAGCTCCAGTTAAGAAGCATGAATTAGTTTATTAACTGGCTGATACTGACCTTTCTCTCTGTTTATTCACACTGCTAATGCTTTCTGTGCCTTACAGAAGGAATCACAGCTGAGGCTCTCTTCCTGCGGAGCTTGCAAGCATTTACTTTGCAGGGTGAAACCTCTCCCCTCAGCTGATAAGGAGCAAACCGTGTTAGAAGTGTAACTATTCCAGCGGAAACAGCTCCCAGCCGGGCAGGGTGGAGGCTTGGAGTGTTCAGTAGCAGTGGTGTGTCCCCGTTCCGATGGGGACAAGCCCAGGGCGTGCAAGGCTGGCACGGAGCAGGTGAAGGAACCTGGTGATCTTACGCTGTTTACACAACTTACTGCCCGTTGACCAAATAAATAAACTTGCCTGCTGACTGTATCCAGAATGAGTCAGGCCATTTTACAAGAGGCCTGTTTTGGCTACAGAAGTGTAGGAGTTTTCTTCTTGTGAAAGACATTGAAGAAGAGTGAGACAGACTTGCTTCTAATGTGTGTGGAAGTTCTGGCGTTTGCTCCTTGGGTTTCCTTACCTCCTGTTTGCCTGTTGCATTAGAGTGTATTACTTCTTTCCTAGACTTTCTGAATATAATTTATTTTTATTAGCTATCCGGTCAGCATGCCATCTTCCAGTCTAAGGGAATTAGTCATCCCCAGGTCCATTTTAACTTTCTCATTTTCAAGATGTCTTAGAATCAAAAATTTTAAGTTTGGGTGTGGCTCCCATGTGAGAGTACTTGAAAAGAGTGTTGTTCACTGACTTTCCTTTCGAAGTATTCAAAGTGAGGGTTTTATTGTTCATCTTTTTGTTTCTCTTAAAAGGGAAGATGTGAAAGGGTCACAATGAATTCAATCAATGAATTTTGAGTCCTGCATAGTATCTTGGTTTAGATCCCATTCCTTGCCACTTTGTGAGAAAAGCTTTTTTATTAATTTTCTTACAGGCCACAAGTATTCTTTTCATAATACTCGTTTCTGTAGGGATGGTGAACTGGTTATTGAGTTGCCGTGAAGGAGGGTAGAAGGGATTAAAAAAAAAGAGGAGGGGAATAAAGAGAGCTGCTAGGTATGATTCTTCTGGAAACTCTGAGTGACTAGCACCAAGAGATGGGCATTTCAGTGGCTGCAAAACCTGGTATGATGCTCCCTTCTCGAGTCCTGTGTGAGCAGCTGTTGATGGCTGAAGTCTTTGGTTCGTTTCCTGGGATTAGTATTGATGGCCATAGTAATAAAGATCTGCGGCAGGAAAATGTCACGAAGGCATAAGCAGGTTTGGGCTTTTTGACTGATGGAAGGTAGTGCACAAGTGTACAATTTATTAAAATACTCCACCGTGAACAGAAGTCATATAATGACAAGTAGAATTCACCTAATAGTTCTCAGAATGGCTTTTTATTTTTGCTCTCAAAGTTTCTTTGAGAACAGCTGATGCTGTTGAGTCAGAGTGGTGAGCGTGGTAGAAGTGGTGACAGCTCTGAAAGACTCCTGCAAAGCTGCAGTCACCACGCAGTGAGGTTTAAAGGTCTGAGACTATTGAGGGATGAGGAAAGAAGGATTTCTTAGTAGATGTAAGAGGTCTTGTAAATTATGCATAAAAGTCTGGCTGTCCCAAGCAGAGGTAACAGCCTGGGAAATTGAGTTGACTAAAGACCCTCCTTCTCTATTAGGAGAAATCTGTTTCTAACCTCTTGGGCAAGTAGATCTCTTCAGCACCTGAAAATGGATACAAAGAAGGAAGTCTTCAAATGCCTGGAGAAATTTGCAAGCTGCAGAAACTCCCAGGGTCCTGCATAGAATTGAGAGTTTTTTGTGGTTTTTGTTGACGCCTTGGTACTCCCGTGCTGCAGCTCTGAAAACTGAATTCTGGGTGCTGGGATCGATTTCTCTGCCTTTCCCATGGATGCACCTTACACAGAGCTCGATTCCCAGGGGCTGCTCTGTAGGTAGTGCTGTCTGGTCATGGTTTGTGTTCAGGTCCCTGCTTATGAGGCCCATGGAGAAACTGGACACTCAGCAGGCTGCCTTTGCAGTGTAAATGCTCCTCTTTGTCTCAGCCTGACTCCTGCAGCTTGGAACAGGCAACGGTGAAATCGCATCCACAGCAAAAAACTGTTACAGTTTCTCTCCTCAGACTGTCCTCCCTCTCCTTCCCCTTTCTGTTACGCCAGGATTGTGCTGTTTTTCACTCTTTCTGTTACTTTTTTTTTCTATAAGAAGAGTATTGAATGAGATGGAGTATTTTCCTTTTTCTTTCAAGCCAGCCTTTCCTCTGTCACATACCATTCACTCAGAAATCCCTGGTCCATGTCTTGCTGTGATTGGTAGCAGTTACCAGATGGTGCTTCTGGTTCAGAGCAGCTTGTGTGCATCTTGGAGTAAAAACTGTGGTGAGCCTGGCTGCCCACTTGTTGTACTGCTGACTAATAAATAGGCAAGGGTGAGTGCAGTTCACTGGCTTCTGTGTCAGTTCTTACACCTTCGTGGTTGTTCTGCAGCACTCTGCAGAATGGCTGCATTGTCTTGCCTTGAACTTTCCCACAAGTCCTATATCCACTGTCATCTTAGTGCTTTCAAACTTTAGGAGTTGCTTTTTGGGAAGGGCCTTTGGAGAACTAGGCTGTTGCAAGAGTTTCTTGGATCTTAAAAAGGCAAGAGGATCAGAGCAGCGTCATCTGAAACAGCTCTCGCAGGCTGAGCTCAGCCTTGTAAAGCAAGGCTCTGAGAAAGCTCTGCATTTCATAAAACTACTTCCCAGAATTTGTATTACTTATATCCCAGGTTTTGCAGTGTACTAGACTGTTTTGTGAGTAGTCAAAAATAGTACAAAAAAAGGTTTACCTTTGTAAATCTGTAATTGGGGGAAGAAAAAAAAAAAAGATGTTTCAATAAGTATGGAAATGGATGTTACTGTAGTCTGATCCACAGTTAGTCTGCACTCAAATGCTTCTCGAAGTGGCCAGCTGAGTGTTGGCTAGTTAATGTGAGATGTTAAAAAGAAGTTGAAGTACCTGTTTATATTCAAATAATCAGGTGGCTTTCTAAGGTTTTCAGCAGGCACAGCTTGAAACCTTTTAAGGCTCCAAGAGTTTGTAGTGTTTTTGGCCACGTACTTTCTACAGACTTCGAGATTTGCTTCTGGCAGAATATTCTGAGTTGGAAGGGACTCACAATGATCAAGTCCAACTCTAAAGTGAATGGCCCTTCAGCCACAGTGATGTAAGGGTTTTGCTTTCTACACATACAGATTTATACTCAAGGAAGAGAATTTCACTGTCTTCACCTCCAATTATCTTACCCCAATGGGCCAAAGAATGCATTTGAGTAGAAAACACCTTTTCCCCCAGGGCCATTTACGATCCCCATCAGCTCTTCAAGGTCACTGCTGATGAGTTGGGGTAGGGCCTTTCTGCCTGCAGAGCTGTCAGCCAGTGGCAAGGTGCACTTCTCAGTTTGACATTTGGGGGAGTTCACTGCAAGTTGGTAAAGTTTGCATGGGGGGGCTGCTTTGTTTAGTGTTTTGTGCTGTTATTTCCAAACCAGGGAATACAGTGTGCCTGTAATGCTGAGAGCCAGTCCCATCACACTGCTCTTGCTGTTGAGGCAACTACAAGCATGGTTGTTGAATTGTGTGGCACTTCTCCAGCTGAAAGTTGATTCTGGCCCGTGGAGTTTGGTTTTTTACCCTTGCCAGTATTTGATGTGATTAGAATTGGAGAGGAAACCATTTTGTATGGACTTTTGGTGGGGAAAAGCAGTAAGTAGATATACCTTTCTGTTTCTAGGTTTTTTAGTGTTTTGGGTTGGTTTTTTTTTTCGTTCAGCATCTTTCCCATCTTTTGATGATGCACTCTGATTTTATGGGTCGGAGTGAAATATTTGATTGATCATATTATGAAAAATCAATGAAAAAGCTGTCAGTTTTGTGCTGCCTGCTATGTATGCCGTGATGGGTTTGACTGCTCACCATTGTGGACAAGACGAAAATACCTTGGGGTGCCCAATTATAGCAGCAGTGAGAGGAAATTTAGAAGAGTAATTTTGGCTTCCTTCATTGCCTTTATGTTGGCCTCTGAGCGAGTGGCCGTTCCACTCCTTTCAGATTTCACAGCAGCAAAAGCACTAATGGCAGCTCTGTGCAATCCTGGCCTCTCGTGTCTGAGACTGAATCAATGCTTTTCCTTCCACATTTAGTAAAACAATTTTACACACACACTGAGCAGCTATTCTTGTCTATACCTGCTTTGAGGTGGACTAGATGAACTGGAAGATTTTATAGAAAGCCATCTCTTTCATTTGTTCTCTCTCACCCACCTTTTTTCTGTTTTGTTTTGTTTTGTTTTGTGGTTTTTTTTTTTTTTTTTTTTTTTTTTTTTTTTTTTTTTTTTTTTTTTTTTTTTTTTATAAAAATTTTTTTAATT